>JAVDBV010004051.1:0-11833 GCA_032619315.1 Piper longum | reverse complement strand
ATATCCAAACATGTTAAATCATGTGAATATGCATGTAAACTAATATAAAAGTTCTCAAATTACCGAAAACGGCGCAAGAACGGACGAAAACGGTCCAAAATGAGCTGAACCGGACCGAACCAAGTGAACTAGACTGAATCAAGCTGAACCAAACCAATCCGAATGGCCTGAACCAACTCGGGCTGGAAAATGGGTTGGGTTGGTTGGGTGGACCTGGATAGGACAAACGGACTCGGACATGGATACAAGCTGGTGGACTCGGGCATGACCAGGCGGACTCAGGTAAGCAGGCAAATAGGCCGGGCGGAGGGCCACTGGTTCCTATCGCTTGAAAATGTCGACGGCGACGCGACTAGGGTGACCGCCAGTTGCGATCAACAGAGGAGAGGACGACGAAGATGCTGGTGGTGATGGTTGGAGGACTCCGGCCCCTGGGTGGCCGAAAAACGGCTGGAAAGGTGCGGCGACGTTGGCGGCGGCAATCGCGACCGTGGTGGTCGTCGTGGGATATCTCAAAATGTAGATCTAGGTGAGGGGAATCTGCGTGGGTGGTCGGATCGGCTGGTGGTGGCTCGCCGGTGCCGGAAAATGACCCAAACAGGTGGCGGCGGTGGCAAAAACCGACCCCAAAAAGATCATCTCCGACGACAACGGTGGCAATCGTGGGTACAACTCGAAAGCTGGCCGCAAGGCCATCATGGGGGTGCCAGTGTGGTGGTCGGGGGAGGTCCGGAGACTTGCCGGCGGCAGGTCGAAGTGGTGGCGGCGTAAAGGTGGAGAATTTCAAAATCATGAAATTCTGGAAATCAATGGGTGAAGATAAAGATGAGTGGACGGCTCAGATCTCGACAGCTTGTGGCCTAGTGGGACCCACCTTTGGGTATATGCACTATAGATATGGATAAAAAGTTTGGATCGGGACCGTCCGAACTCTAAACTAACTCGAGTCCTGAAAATGACTCTATAGGCGGGAATTGAGGAAATATGGTTGGCTCTCGAAACCCTAAACTCAATCAAGATAGCCCGCAAGGGCACGATCGAGTGATCTAAAATTCCTATGATGCATGCAAATAAAATACCTCAATATACTAAACGCCGTAACGGCCTAAATCTAGGCCTAAAATCATATCTAACACATACAAATGAATCTGTACACCTCAGTATACACTGATAACTTGTGATCTTATTGACATGTCTGGCATAATCAACCATTATAACATGCTCATAAGGCCATCTGGACCCATACTCATAATCTGAAACTAGTTTGGCTTAATCTCGCTCGAACCAACTCGATACTAACCCGAATAGGGAAAAACTCAAATCGGGTAAAACCCTAACTCGAAAAGGGGTTTTACATATATACAACTCACTAATATCATTGACGACTAATGTGGGACAAACCTAATAACTGTAGATCTGGCCTACGGTCTAATGGTGTCCATTTTGAAGAAATCATGATTTAAAATGCTGTTTGGAAGCATTTTTTATTATTTGCATGTCATTGCAAAAGTCTTTTTACAGGTGTGCCTCAGTTTTCCCATGAGGGAACTCAGAGTAGAGGAGGTTTGTTATAAGCTGGGAACTGGGAAGCAAGAAAACTTAAATGTCAATAGCTTTCAAAATTTCAATCCAAATAAAGCCAACTTTCAACATGGAAAATTACACCTGATTCTAACTCGGAGAGTTACTTCTGAATGCCCGCATTCAAGGTAAAGCAGTACAACGCAATTATGTGTCCATGATTTTCCCTTTGAACATCCAAGCCGGCTTTAGTTGTCCTAATTATTTGGATGATAGTAAGGTTAAGTAGTGTTGATTGACTGTGTTAGAATGAGAATTAAAAGAACTATGTGCCCACCAAACATGTATACTGCTTTTGTTGTACCTGTTCACCTCATCGAACTCCTTAGCCAAATATCAATTTTCCTCATCAAACACCACATCCCTGCCCAATTTATTGAACTTGGCTACTTCATCATCTATTCCAAAGTAGTTTTCGATGACCTTCATGTCTCCCAGAAGGAAACATCTTTCTCTCTATCAAGGAGGCAGTCCATGAAGGCCGCAAAGGCAGTGAAGTGAGAACTACATTGCTGGTGGGATTGCTAAAAGGCAATGCAGTTGGGAAAGAAAGAGCCCGCAAAGTCATCTATCTTCATATGGGGGATCATCTATTAGAGATAAGAATATGTAGAGAATGTAATGAATATAAATTTTCTGTTTTTGAGTGTTACTTTAGCAATGGCTACATCTCTGTTTTACTTGCTGTGCAAGCATTCTAGATTATTCTAATATATGTACATATAAAGGCTTAAGGCCAATGTTAATAATAGTTTTACACAATTCTTAATATGGTATCAGAGCATTGTGAGGGTTTGGCGACAGCAATTAATTGCTCTTTCCAAAATTCCTCTGTAATCACAATGAATAATGTACTTCTCTTAGTTATCTATGGTGTGGAAGATCAGAGCTCCACAGGAACGGAAGTTTTTGGAGGGTTTGGTGTTCTTACTTCCTAATCTGATTGAACTATTATTGTTCTGTGTGATAAATCTCTATTTCTTTGTGACGATTCAAGTTCACAGTAGTTAATTTGTCAGATTGCTTCATTGAGTTGTTTGCATTATTCTGCTACACAAAGTAGTAATGACAAATGATTGAGTTGATACTTCTTCTCATGATAATCAAAGAGGAAGTTCCTCTAAACAAAATACATCGTTAATATTTCCTGATTTGTTGAGGTTTCCTGTTGATCCATTATTACAGCTTCAATGGCAAACAATGTTTTGAAATACATCATGTCTAGGTCAATCATCAACATCAAATACTATGCTTTTAAATTCTTCACTTTGTTATCCATATCCAATTCAAGTTCCTGCTCCTTTATTTGTAACAATTCGGTTAAATTCAAAGAACTTTCTACTCTGGTAATCTCAGATCCTGAATTTGATCGAATCACAGAACCGCATTGGATTTATTGATGGATCTATAAATTCTCCTCGATATATTGGTTCTTCTGATTCCATTGTTGTTAATGGAGAGTTTATGGTATGGAAAAGGACTGATAAATTGATAAAGGGATTGATAATTGGATAATTGAATGAGGAAATTCTTCCTCAAGTTGTTGGACTGGATACAGATGCAGATGTGTAGAAATCATTAAAGGATTATTTCAACAAAAAGACTATGGATTGGGAGTTAACATTATATCATTAGATGGAAACATTGCGAAGACCTAATTGTGAATCTCTTGATTACTACCTTGTGAAATTCAAATCAATTTGTGATGATCTAGCTGCAATCGATAAGCCATTGATGAATGATAGAAAATAGCTTAGGACCAAACTATCAAATGTTCACTACTATGACTTTGAGGCTACCTTTACCTAATTATATTTTACTGTTATCAATGTTGCATAGCTATGAATCCAGGATTTACTTCAAGATTTAAATATGGTGACACAACAAGTTGCATTTGCTGCAAACAAGTATAAAAATGCAAAGGCAAATGTTCAGAAGTTCACTTTAGAGAATCAAGGTTTTGAACCTACAACTATGATAAATTCCTTGGCCTCAGAATTGACAAAGAAGCTTACTATTGATGCTGATTCAAGCAAATCTGTGTTTCAATCAGTCAAGTCTGATGAAGAACTCAAAGAAGCTTTGCAAAAATTTAAAATTGTCTGTCAAATTTGTCACAAACCTGGACACACTGCGTTTACGTGTTTCAAACAAAACATAGCATTCAAGGAGAAGAAGTCAAATGATGAAGTCAAGCATACTCAACATGCTTTAAGTGCTTTCCAAGCTCAGATTGTTGATGTTAATCAATGGTTACCTGAGTCAAGTGCGTCCTCTCGTATGACTGGAAATATCTCCTTATTTGATGACTATGTGTGCTATGATAAATCAGATGTGGTGTTTATTGGTGATAGAAAATAGTTAGATATTGAACACATTGGTTTTGTTAATATATATAATGTTTCTAGTCCAGTAAAACTAACAAATGTGTTGCATGTACCTTCTTTACAACAAAATTTGTTGTCAATTAGTTAGTTCACCTTTGATCATAATTGTATTTTTCATTTTAACTCTGAGAGATTCCATGTGACTGACAGAAGATCTGGAAAAGTAATTCTTTCTGGCACTTGAACAAGCAGCATCTACAATATCACATCTGGACAACATCTGGGTCTTTATTCAAATCGACAAAGGAAGACATCACATTTATTTTGGCACTTTAGACTTGGTCATTGCTCTTTTCAGACAATCAAAGTTTTGAAGACTCAAGGACGAATACATACTACATCTGAAAATTTTGAGTCTGTTGTTTGTAATAGTTGTCAACTAGCAAAATCTACCAAATTACCTTTCTTAGACAGTGATTCTAAATCTGATGTTCCTTTTCATAAAGTTCATTGTGATTCGTGGGGACCAGCTCCTTTGCTTTCAACTGACTAATTCAAATATTTTGTTGTTTTTGTTGATTACCGAAACATGCCACTGAAAGACTCTACTGAGACAAAGATGGGCTATCAAGAACGTAGAGGAGGTAGGATAGGCAATTGGCTAGATGCAGTATAGATTGTACATGGACGATAGTTGGAGTTGACGTTCCCCTAGGGCTCCCTCATCTTGGATCCTTGGGGAAGAGGATCAAGTCGGCCCTTGCTAACAGCTCGATGCACTATCTCCCTTAACCCTTTGGGTGAAATGTGGCAAAAGGAAGGAAAATCCATGGACCGACCCCATCGTTTCCACCCCGTAGGAACTATGAGATCACCTTGTACCAGGTTTATATGGCTCTATCCATTATACAATAAATCTGGCTTCTTTACTATCTTCAAACTATTTGAGAGACTTGTTGATTGACAGTTTTTTGCCAAAATAAAGTATCTTCAGACTGATGGAGGGGGAGAATTTACAGGCCATGCTTTCCAAACATACTTGGCTTAGAAGGGAATTTTGCATGAAGGAACATGTCCTCATACTCCTTAACAGAATGGAGTTGCTGAACGAAGTCATAGATCCATTGTAAAGACTAGTCTAGCTCAGCTATTTCACAGCAAAGTTCCAAGTCAATTTTGGGTACATAATTTCCAAACTAATGTTTACATGCTAAATAGGAGGCCATCATCTGTTTTACCAAACAATTCATTTCCATTTTTTGAATTATTTAAAAGAGAGCCTGACTATTCCTCCTTACGAGTGTTTGGATGTAGGTGCTATCCGTGTCTTAGAGCATGCAACTTGAATAATTTTCAGCCACGCTCTCATCCATGTGTGTTCTTAGGATATATGACATCCTATAAAGGTTATGTCTGTTACAATCCCCAGTCCAAAAAAATTCATATATCTAGACATGTGATTTTTGATGAACAAGTTCTTCCTTTTGCTGAAAATGGTCATAGTACTTCATCTCCATCCTCTCAATCAAGTTTTCATACTTTTTTAGACTTTGTTCCTCCACCTAATATACTATCATCTACAACAAGACAAGATGAAGAATTGATATCTCTTGTTCAAGAAAATCGATCTAATCCTCATGTTTTAACTGTTTCCACTACTGACATTAATGAAGACAATAGTCCTTCTTCCATTCTGGAGTGTAATGCGTCCATTCCATCTCCTTCTAAGTCTAAGCATGTTGAAGGCCATTCAATGATTACTAGATCCAAAGCAGGAATTCTCAAACCAAACCAAAAGTATGCCTTGACCACTGTTGTTGAAACTATTACTGAACCTAATTCAGTCAAGACTGCAATTTCTCAACCTGGATGGTTAAAAGCAATGTAAGAATAACTAGTTGCTTTGGAGGAGAATGATACATGGGAACTTGTTGATAAGGAAAGACATATGAATATCATTGGTACTAAGTGGATTTTTAAGTAAAATATAATGACGATAGTACTATTGACGATAGTAATATTGATCAGCAACATGGCGTTGATTATTCAGAGCATTCTCACCCGTTGTCAAGACAGCAACTGTAAGACTTGTTTTATCCCTTGCTGCTACCAAAATTGGTATATTCACTAAATGGATGTTAAGATTGCATTTCTCAATGGTGAATTGCAAGAAAGGGGATATGTTTCTCTTAAATGTGTTCTATCCTAATGTTGTTTGAAGACTTAAGAAAGCTTTATATGGTCTTCAGTAGGCACCGAGAGCTTGGTACAATAGGTTCAGTTCTTTCTTATTCTCTCATGGATGTTTGTCAAGTAATGCTGATTCTTCTTCGTTTGTTTTGAAATAAGCTGATAACATTATTATTCTTCTTTTATACATTGATGACATGTTAATAATTGAAAATGCATCAAGTCTATTAGACAATTTTTTTATTCAACTTCATTAGGAGTTTGCTATGACAGATCTTGGACATGTTCATCATTTTCTTAGTATCCAAATGCAAACCTCTACATCAGGTCTTTTCTTATCTCAAAAGTAGTATGCATTACAATTACTTCAGAAAGCAGCGTCACTGGATATTAAACTATTGTCCACACCAATGGTTAACAAGCTGATTATTCCAAAGAATTCACCTCCACTTTGCAATCCAACTTTGTATAGGGAACTAATTGGTTCATTGCAATATTTAACATTTACAAGACCTGATATTATGTTTGCTATTAATTGGGTATGTTGGAGTATGAATGATCCTACTAAATTTCACTTTGCTCAAGTGAAAAGAATTCTGAGATATGTAAAGGGCACTCTGGAGTATTGTCATTTTCTTACTTCTAATACAGTTTTTTAGCTATCAGCTTATTCTGATGCAAATTGGGCAGGTTGTCAAATTACAAGAAGATCTACTATAGGTTATTGCACATTTGTTGGTGCTAATTATATTTCGTGGTCTTTTAAGAAACAACTAGCTGTTTCTAGATCAAGCATAGAAGCTGAATATCGCGCCATGTTCCAGTGCTTTATTGTGACAATCTTAGTGCTTTGTATCTTTCTGTGAATCAAGTTTTTCATGCTCGTACAAAGCACATTGAGATTGATTATCATTTTTTAAGAGAACAGGTTGCTCTGAAAAATCTTGAAACACAACATCTCTCCACTACTGAACAACTTGCTGATATTTTCACTAGGCCCTTGTTGTTTCAGTCTTTCTCTCGGATTTTGTCCAAGCTCAGAATTGTTACCATATCCAGCTTGAAGGGGGGTATTAGAGATAAGAGTATATAGAGAATGTAATGAATATAAATTTTCTGTTTTCAAGTGTTACTGTAGAAACGATTACTTCTATGTTTTGCTTGTTGCACAAGCATTCTAGATTCTTCTAATCTGTGTACATATAAAGGCTTAAGGCCAATGTAAATAATAGTTTTACACAATTCTTAATATCATCAGCACTCCCTTCTTGAATTTGATGGTCAAGAAAGTTTTGGCTTTGTTCATGGACGTGAACTCTGTACCAGCTCTGAACAGCTTTGTCACACAATGCAACAATCTGACAGGCTTGTTATCCTTGCCGAGCTTTTTCAGGTTTGGAGGAATGAATGTGGCTCTGAACAAATCCAGCAAATGGCTGCGCTCATTCTGGCCGACCACTCGATGGCGTCATCAGGCCTTGGAATCATCCAGCTAAAGAATTTGATGGCGAGATTTGTGGAGGACGTGGGCTTGCCATTGTGGATATAGGAGAGGTCGAAAAGGTGTTGTAGGATGAAAGAGTGGAGCTGGTTCTCTTACCAGAGAAGATCTCTTGTGAGGAAGGCAATCAGCCATGGAATTTAGAAGATGGGTCTTCCTTCGTCTCCATCTGATCGACCTCTAAATCGTACAAGCAGAAGAGCTCCACCAGGAAGTATCCATCTGGCAGTAGCATCCTTACAAATTGCTCGTCCTTCATTGTAGTGAACTCCTTAGAGTAGCATGCCCTTTCAGAGTCTTCCAATTTGGCCATGGGTTACAGGTACTTCAAGTTGAGTCCATTGTTTCGTTCAGATTGAGCTATGTATAACACTTTCTGTTTTGGTTCACCTAAGTACCGAATCATAAATGTTACGATCGAGTCAAGTAATGTATAATGTTGTTAATTGGAAAACTCGATAAGTAAAATAGATCAAAATAACCCGTTTGGCATTACGAGACTTGAAGATATTATTAAATATGTATGAAAACTCATTAAATATAAATAAAAGTATAAAAGAAAATAGCTGGACTTATGTCAAGTGTGTATAGTATGTATCTGTCCTTCCACTAAAATTGACTCTAGATCACAAGACATACATATATAATATAAAAAAATCGCTAACTGATGTCACTAGTCCAAAAAAATAGATAGTACATACTAGCAAGTAGAATCTTATATTCTTCAAGAAAAGAAAATAATATATGTATCCTCTATGTGAGCTCTCAAAGGGCGTATACTAAGGAGCCATCAAGCTGTAGACTCAATAGCATCTTGAATTGAACTTGTGCATTTCCATTCTCATAACACATATCCTAAGCCCTCTTCATGTTCGCCATATATCTCTTGGCCTTAAACACGTAGGCCGAGTATTCTCATACAATCGCCTTCAGCCCTTTAGTTATATATCTAAACGTGTACAGTACTAAATAATACTCATAAACCTCCACATTTCTCCAAGTGTGAGGAAACTCAAAACGCAGAGTTGTCAAGATTCCTTGAGAATAGAACAACCCTTTCATTAATCTAGAGTTCGTCATGACTAGCATATGCACCCGCTCATGATATATACCGAGTCAGTTTCACCATCTTTTTTCACTAAAAACTCAATGAAATCTTACATAAGCCTGGGATGGGATTTATATACTAGGCTCGAAGGTAACTTGTGATGGATCTTAATTCTAAAGCAACTCGAGGGATTTGATCCTCGAGAGTTATTAATCTCGTATGTAAAATACGTCTAGATGGCCCGTGTTAAGTAGGGTTTGATAAAATATTTACTTAACAAGTCCTACAATCTGAAAATCAAATCCTTAATAGACAACAATGAAAAAGATGAGAAAAGTCCTAACGGACATGTGGTCCAAGCTCTAAGTGTGACGTTCATCTACGGTGAGCTTGGACTTCGAAACATACATCAAAACCCACTACTATGTAAAATACTGATATCTTATATGATGCATGCTCTTGATGTGTAATCATATCATTAATACATACCAATAAACAAAACACGCGGCTAAATAAACCTACAACTAAATATTCAGTATGCAAATTGATAGATAATATAGAAAATGATTAATAAATAAATACACTCTAATTATAAAATAATAATATCATTATACTATATAAATACACGACTAAACATAAATAAATATCGTATATACTTGTGTCATTAAATATATAAATAAATAAATACATAATCATTTGATAAATAAATAAATAAATAGTCAATATTAATTAATCATGAATAATAATGGAATCATAGCTATCCAATACATAATACATAACTAAATACAAATAAATAATAACATACATGCAAAGAACAAATAGATAAATAAATAAATAAATACAATTTAGTAAACATAAATAAAACTAAAATTAATAAGTAAATACATCATTAATAATAATAAATTATCATGTAAACATCATATACAATAAACATATAAATAAAAATAAATAAACAATAGTAAATAAATAAATAGATAAATAAAGAAATAATAAATAAATTAGAATACTCATAATATCAACATATGCTAAATAGAATGAATATGCATCTAAACTTATGTAAGATGTCTCGAATTACAAAAAATGGTCGAAAAATGGCAAAAAACAAGATAAAAATGAGCTGAATCATGTTAACTAAATTGAACCAAACCAAGTTGGTCCTAGTTAAATAAATTGGTGGGCTGGGTTGGTTGGGCTCGTGTAGACTAATGGACAAGGGCAGGCACAAACAAGCAAACGGGTTGGTAGGCAGGTGAATAAGGTCGGGTAGGCAGACGCAAACGCTAGCTCGTAGATGCGACCACACGTAAACAGACTGGCGGTGCCTATCGGCAGAAATTGCCAACAACAGCAAAGCTGGGGCCACCACTAGTCAGGATCAATGGCCTAGGTGACGAGGAGCTTGGTGGTGGTGGTGGTCAACAAAGTCTGCTCACTGGTTGGCCAACAAATAACCGGAAAGTAGGGGAATCACAGTCAGGTGCGGCGACATCGACAGCGGTCATGGGTAATCTCAAAATGAAGATCTCAGTAAGGAGAAATTGTCTAGGTGGTCGGATTGGTCAGAGATGGCTCGACGGTGAAGGAAAATGGCTTGAACAACGACGACAATGGAATACAGACGAAAAATGGTTGGCGTAGGTTGTGATTGTGGCTGCGACAGTCCTGGTGACTGGTATGGGACAATAGCGAATTACGAGGCCGTCACAATTGTGCCGGTTCAGTGGCTAAAGCCAAAAATGACTAGAATCTTCAAAATGACTCTATAGGTAGGAATTGAATAAAGAAGGATAAATGTGCCTCGAAACCCAAAATTCATTCGGGGAAAAATTTACGACTCAATCAAGTTAGGTCCACAAGGGCAATCCAAGAGTCCGAAATCCCTGAAATGCATGTAAATAAGATACCCTAAAAATTTCAAATATATAATAAATGCTACAATGACTTAGATATAGACCTAAAACCTGACTAAGATATAAAAAACTCCATAAACCTCGTGTATACATTAATAACTCCTAATATGTTGTAAAATAATTAAGTTATCATCTACATGTTGAGCATACTTAGCCACAATAACATTTTTATACGATCATCTAGACCCATACTCTTGGTCTGAAATAGGTTTGGCTCGAGCTTAATCTAGCAGACTTAAGACTGGCCCGAACCGGGCAAAACTACAAGTGTTCCCTACCTCGAAGATAGGGTTTTACACGTTCTTAATTTTTAAGGTTGTTTACAACATTCGTTAAGTATGCTATTTATATACTTTTGTATAATTATTTACAAAAATATAAAAAATGATAAAAATAATCATGGCATAATAAGAATTTATATAATAATATGATGGTTTTGTGCACAAACAAATTATGTGGCATATAATTAATACATTATTAAACCTTTTAATCTTTTAAAATTAATTTTTCTTAAAGTTGTAGTGTTTAAGTAAATACTAAGTAGTACAAAAGCTTAAGTTATTAGCAAAAAGAATCATTTAATATTTACTTTAAGAAGAGTTTTCCTATGTGCAACTAGAATTCAACTCATTTGATACCTATTAAGATACAGCTTCAAAGACAAATGATTTAAATTTAAATACAACTAAACTTGGACTTGACGCGATTCGCTCAATTAACACGAGGGGTGGGCAATGGCAGTGAGAGTTGGACTGGCTCGTTCAAGATATTATTACCAGCTGTGCGAGCTAAGTTCAGAGTTAAGTTTATGATATAATGAGTCGAACTAAATATTAGTGAGTTCGTATTTTATATTTATTATTCGAGATGACGAAGGATATAGATAAAAATGGGCATGTTGACGATAAAACGAGTTTGATGTACGGGGTAGACGAGGGAGTATGTGGGAAAGCATTCTTTTCGTTTTGATGGGAAAATATAAAATGCGAAACCATTTCTTGCTTGGCTTCTCTCTTCCTTTCATTTGTGGAAGACTTCTCTTTACTGGCTACAGTCTTCGGCCTTGCTTATTTCTATCACCTTTTTCCAGAGCACAAACCAAATTGATCATGGAGACTGGCTGGTCATCCCTGCCAAAGGAGCTCCTAGATCTCATCATCAAGCGCCTGCCCATCAAAGACCAGATCAGGTTTGGTTCAGTGACCAAGCTCTGCTCAAGTGTGGCTGCCGGTCGTCGCCACCCTCCATCCCCAAAGCTGCCATGGATTTGGATGAC
>JAVDBV010004049.1:16689-27097 GCA_032619315.1 Piper longum | reverse complement strand
ACTGGAAAGCCGGCCGCGAGGCGGTCATAGGGGTGCCGGTCCGGTGGCTGGGGGCGAGGAATAGACTCGCCGACGACGAGCCGAAGTGGCGACGGCGTTAACACTATGAAATGGTGGAAGATCTGGAAAATTCATATGGTGAAGCCATGGCTGACGTGGATGGCCCAGTTCTTGCCACGTGGCACAATCTGAACTTTGGTCAACTCGTGGTCTAGTGGGACCCACCTATAGGTATATGCAATATACATATGGACGGAAAGCTCGGATCGAGACCGTCCAAAATCGAAACTGACTCGACTCCTAAAAGTCACTCTATAGGTGGGAATCGAGGCAAAAATATTAAATTTGCTTCGAAACCTTAAACTCGATCAAGATGGGCTCACAGGGGCGCAATCAAGTAATCTAAAATTCCTACGATGCATGTAAATGATGTACCCATAAAATCCCCAAACGGATACTAAACGTTGCAACGGTATAAATCTAGGCCTAAAATCCTGGCTAACATATACAAACAAATCTGTATACCTCAATATACATATAACTCATAATCTTATCTTATGCATGTTAGGCAGACTCACCTACTATAACATGCCCATACGGCCATCTGGGCCCATACTCATAATCTAAAACTAGTTTGGCTCGATCTCGCTCGAACCAACTTGATAAAGACCCGAATAAGGCAAAAACTCAAATCGGGTAAAACCCTAACCCGAAAATGGGGTTTTACAAAGCTTGTCTCGACTCCGACTTAAGTTATAAATAATAACTAATTCGTAATGAATCCTAAAAAAATCCAGAAAAATAGAAAAAATTTCCATAAAATATAATACACACTATAATATCACAATAACATGCTCTATAACTACTAACCCACCCAAACTGTCATATAACATGTCCTAATGTGCTATTCAGCTTAAAAATAATTTTACGATCAAATACATATAAAAAAATTACTACATACTGTCATATAATTTGATGACTTATTTCTCATCATTTTTCTGACGTTATCGTTATATACTCAGGTACACTTAACCCTCAACGCTCATTACTCATGGTTGGCCTCGACTTGGCATTCAATTCACAAAATTGACTTGACTCAAACCGATGGTTGAACCGACTAGTTCAATAATATAAAACTTTAACTCGAGTTACGGGTTTTCAGTATGAAGCTTGAGCGCTCAGACGCTCTATTTTTGGGCATTTGGACATTCTATTACTGTAAAATAAAATAGTTGAGCATTTAAGCGTTCAGTTTTAGGGTGTTCATGCACTCATTCACTTTTTAGATACAATTTTTTGTAAAATTTTGCAATTTTACCAACATACGTTGAACGCTTAAACGACATCCAAATTTTATGAAATTTTAACCATAACTTTCTAATGCCTTAGTTAACATGCATCTAAAAGGATTTTAACTTTGGAGGTTTAAATTGAACTCACTTGGAAACATGCTCGACTCGAAAACTCACTTAGAAAAAATCGAATCTAATTGATGCATAATGAGTCAGTTCCAAGTTCAAAGAAATTAGAAAGAACTCAAGTTGTATGAAAATCAACTCATAAATCAGTTGAGCTCGTTAACCAACTCAACTTGAAAGACTAGATTAATACTAGTACTAGTCCATGACTGGTAGGGATGGATCGAGTCGAGTCAGGCTCAGGTTGAATATAACACCCGTCCCAAGCCAAGCCTGAGCTTCTGGCTCATGAGACTGGCTCAGCTCCGAGCCAGCTCGATTTGGCTCATCGGACAACCCTAGACAGTGGGCCTTTCACCTTAAAATCTCAAAATACTGAAAAAATATGTTGGCCTTAGCCATTGCAAAATGCAATTACCAAAAACTGAAGCCCCATAATGTTAATTACATTTCAACCCGTCACAAGACCACAATCCATTATTCTCACATACAAAACAAGTGACCTACACACAAAACAAAGTAACTAAAATGGCTTTTTGACATTGCTGGAGAAGTTGAAGACTCAAGCGAATCTCCATCCTTCATCTAACAACCTGTAAGATACTTTCTGGGTCACAACTCTTGGATACCATGAAATGGTCAAAAACTCTTATTTTGTCTAGGCACAAACAACCCTTAGCTAGTGTGAACCCTTCCCCTCAAGATTTTGAATATAGAACCACTCATATCTTAGCTTATCTCCTACCTCGACCTTCTAATCATGGATCTAGAAAATGTAGGTGTCAGTTTGTTAGAGAGAAGAAGAAGAGATAGCCATGAAGGAGCTGCTCAACCATGGAGTTGGATTAATTCCAGATCATGGGACTGGAAATTCATATCTGAAAATTTAGATCCATGGAAGTTTACAGGTCATGTAGTAGCTTCTTACATGAGAAGTGATAGAGGATCATCAGATTATCAGAGAACTTTAGAGAAGCAGGACTGCAGGAGATTGAAAAGGATGACCAAAACTTGACAAAACGGTCTGCCGTCAGACCGTTTTGGGGGAGAAGAGAAGTGGAGCTGTGGGCATCTTTACCCCCGGTGATGAGACCTCGTTTTAAGCTCGGCTCGAACGTTTGGCCGACCGAGCTCGATTTGGTGACGATTTCTTCAAAGACCGAAAGTAGTCTTCGGCTCGAATGGTTAAAATGCTCATTCGAATCGTAAACTCGAACTCGATTAAAGCCCATTGAGCCGATCATGAGTTCTTCAAAAAGCGTTTCGAATTGACTCGTAAACACTCCAGCCCATAGATCTTAAATTTTAATTAATTATTTTTAAATAAATAATTTGGCCTACTAGTTTCCACTTAGACCAGGTTGTTATAAATAGTATTTGAGTCAATTGGGGACTATATTGGATGATAGACTTATAGAAGATAGGCTAGGCCTATGGGTTCAAGGAAAAATATTTTGCCAATAAAGTTTTTTAAAGGTGAGTGTAATGTTATCATTGTAAGATGCTAAAAATGAGTTTCACAATTAGTTGTTATAAGGTCATCCAATAAGTGAGATTGTACTCATAAATTTTTAATTTTGATTAACTATTTTTAAAAAAATAATATGGCCAATCAAATTACATGTGGACCGAATCATTACACAAAAATTATAAAAAGGGCCAATTGGAACCTTTGTTTTTAACATTTCAAGAAAATAAAAATGACTCATATTTTAAATTATAAAGGGATAAACACGAATAGCCAACAATCACATTCTTGTAAGATAAAAAAATCTATAAGGAAATTGTTGTTCATTTCATTGTAAAACACTTGATAAAATACAAGGAAATTGTTTTCTAGTTCACCCCTCACACTTGATCTGGCTAGATCATCTAACCTTCTAGATCTATCCCTCCGTAATGAAACATACTAAAAAACATAATTAATATTTCTGAATCAAGAAAAATAGCTAAATGCAAATCATTCCAAATTTAACTTCAAATATAATTGATTGACTGAGATGAAGGGTGATTATATCATTCATTTGTAAATATTAACCCTTATTAAAGCCTTAATTATTATTATTATTTTTAATTTTGTTCCATCACATTTCAGTCTTTCTTGCATTGTAGTTAATTATGACTTTACCATAATTTTATGGCTCAATTAATACTTAATTAATTTAAAACTATTATTATTATTATTTATTAGAAAGTGTTGGAGTATAACTCTTCCCAACGTACGAATTTTAAAAATCGTGATAAATTTTTATATATTTATAATTATATTACGTAATTCAAAGCTTTTTATTACTTAATAATACATATTTAATTTAAATTTTTACAAATATTTATTTATTTATTATCATTTATTATTAAGAAAAAACTTAGAGTATAATTCTATCCGAATTAAAAATCTTAAAATAAAATCCTTTTCATTATTAAATTTTTGGCTTACAAAAATTAAAATTATTTTTAATATTTGTATAGGACCATATTTTTTGTTAAATTTAAATAAATATGCTTAATTTTTATTTAAAAATAATATAATAATACTATATGGAATTAATTTTGTACATTTTTAATATATATTATTAATAAGTTTTAAATACACACTACGCATTAGAGTAGTCTTTGGCTAATATAAATTATGCCTTTTCTCTATCCCAGCCTCAAACTACTAACATCACTAAACTCCAATCTATATATTTATTTATTTTCCTTTATTAACTTTCCACTCAACTCCAATATATGACCTAATTAATACGAATTTGACATTTATAACATTTGTATTTGTAATCAGTGAAACTGCTATAAAATTTTTCATCATTAACGTCGATAATGTTGTCCTTAGGGCGGTCAGTTTTGTTAAAAACCAAATCGAACAATAAAAAGCTAAAAATAACCGAATTAACCAAATAGGATACCCAAACAATAACCGAATTTCCATTGGTAACCAAACCAAACAAACCGATCTACTTCAGCTTGGTTCGGTTCTATTCAAATTCCTATTCAAACTAACTATTTCTTCTTTTTCTTCTAACCAAATATAGCATGACTTTGGTAGCAACACAAGAGGAAGACGGTGAGGTACGCTTCGGCAATAGCGGCGGTAATGATTCTATGGCTTCTGTGGCTGTTTCAAATCTGCTTTAGTTAAGCCATTTAAACCGAAGTCGAATAAAAGAGTTTTGGTTCAATCAAACTGATAACTTGATAAAAAAGTCATTATTTTTTGCATTTAATGTTAAGTTTTTATCATATTTCGAGCCATTTTTATTTCAGTTTTATTAGTTATTATTAATAAAGCAATAAATCATTGTAATTTTGGTATAAAAAGTGCTAATTAATATTATTTTAACATTGTATAAGAGTTAGATGATGATCTAGAACGAAATCAAGACGATCTTGAGCCGAAAAAGCACAATTTATATTTTGGCCGAAACCCAAGTGCTCGAGTAGTGGCTTGGGGTTAAGAAAAGTTTATAGCTAAAACCCAAGCGCTCAAGCATTGGTGGTAAAAAAAATGTTTTTGATATTTATGGAAATTATGGTAGGCCCCAGTTATAATATAAGGTGGATTATTTATAAACTTGATTAGGGTTCTAAAGGGGGGATGCTGGGAAAAGACTCGACGACTGGTTGATGCCACGAAAGACGAGGAGTAACAACGAAGAAGAAGACACTTTCACAAAAAGAGTTTTTCCTTATTTTGATTTATTTTTCTTTGTAATTAAAAAATGTCTATTATATTATATATGAATTTCTTGAGTTTAGTCGAATATTTTATATAGTAAATTCTTTTATAGGATTTTCAATAACGCCTAGTGCATGAATTAATAAAAGTTATTAATTTTTATCAATGTGATTATGTTTTTGAATCATTTATTCTTTTCTATTCTTAATGTTATCATTGTACTGACTATTTATTGTTAGATCTAAAAATTTGTTTGTCTCTGAAGATAGAAAGATTAAATTTATCATTCAATAGAATATCTTTTGTTCATGTGTATATGGTGATTTACATGTGAGATAAACTTATACTCACAAAAATTAAATTATCATTTTGTATATATAATTTCACAGAAATATAAAAAGTTAGTGCAAGTGATAAGTTTATGGTGAATCAAGAAATTGTCATTAATAATTAATTCATATAATTAACGATCCAAATGTACAATTCATAGGTAGAAGTTATAACTTTAATCATATAGAGCACTAGGTGAAATTGAAAATCCTAAATTTGTCGTCTTTGAGTTAGTATTTGACTTGAATATTAAATATTAAATTAGTTTAGTCTTAATTTATAATTTAATCACTCTTTGAATTTATTTTCATTTAAGTATAATTAATTAAATTAGATTTGATAATTAAAAACTTCTAGTATTAATTCTTCGTGGAACGATACTTTCTTATCACTGTTATTACTTGATTCGGCACATGTACTTGCGTTATAATTTTCACACCAAGTTTTTTGTGCCGTTGCCAGGGAATTAAACTAGAATTTGATCTTATCGAAGTTTTTTTGATTGGTTGCTTAAATTGTTCTCATTTCTTTCTAAGTGTTAATTTTTGTAGCTTTACTATTTAAATAAGTACCACATAGTGAATGCAAGTGATACTCAGGATCTAAGCCATTTAACCCAAAAAACGAGAGAACTTGTTGGAGACTATGCCAAGAAGCTAGAGTTCAGATAGCAATGAAGGCAGGGCAGTAGAATAATAATCCTCCACCGGAAGCCAATGATGATGACATAAAAGCTCTGGAAGAATTTGCTCTTTCTTTTTTAGATCGATTACATTCAAGCATTTTAAGGCCGCTAATTGAAGCAAATATCTGAGTTGAAAACGGTGATGTTCCAAATGCTGCAAACCGTGGGACAATTTGCATGACTGGTGCATGAAGATCCTCATACTCACCTACTCAATTTTATTGCTATTTGTGATTCATTTAAAATGAATCAAGTGTCTGAGGAAGCAATCTGGCTTCGATAATTTCCATATTATTTGGTTGGAAATGTGAGATTATGGTTGAATTCATATGCACTTAATTCTATCACCACTTAGGATGAATTAGTAAGAATGATTTTACTTAACTATTTTCCACCGTCTAAGATTGTTAATTTTCTTAATGATATTACTTCCTTTGTGTATGTGGGCAACAAATCACTCGATGATGCATTGGAGAGGTTCAAGGATTTACTAAAGATGTGTCCATACCACGGAATTTCCCCTTGGGTTTAAATTGAAATATTTTACAATGGACTCCATGGATAAACTAAATCCATTGTAAATGTTGTTGCCATTGTCCCTCATGAGCAAATCTTATAGAAAATCTAATCAGTTATTAGAAAAGTTGGCATCTAACCATTATAAGCTGGGGCAGGACAAAGTAATGAGGAAGAAGAGTGGAGTTATTCTCGAATTAGACACGCTAACCGCTTTGTTTGCACAAGTGGCTGCTCTATCAAAACAAGTGCAAGCTTTAGGAATGAAGTCTAATGTGAATTCGGTCAGCATGATAGCAATTAAGTGTGAGTGGTGCGGTGAAGGACATCTTACTGAGCATTGTGTCAATAATTCTGAATTAGTAAACTTTGTTGGAAGTTATACCAGGCAGCAAGACAACCCCTATTCCAATCCTTACAATCTAGGATGGAGGAATTATTCGAATTTTACACGGGGAGGGAGATAACCAAGCCTTAATGTCAGGTCCACAACAACACGCTCCTCCGAATTTTTAGCAAAATAGAGTATAATGCCAAGAAAAGAAACCAACTATGGAGGAAATATTTATGCAATTTATGCAAAGTGAGGAGGCTTTTATGAGGAATTTAGAGACTCAATTGGGTCAGATTGCTAGTACATTGAGTAATAGGCTATAAGGTGGACTCCCTAGTGGTACTCAAAGTCCTCAAGGAGAGAGTAGAGAATGTGAAGTCATTACATTAAGAAGTGGTGAAGAATTGAAAAATCCTCACAATTAAAAGACACCACTTTCCATGGCTAATCAAGAGGTGGTTGAACGAGATAAAGAAAATAAGGATAGATGCATGAAGTCCTACCACCTAATAGTTCATTTGCTCAACATAACTAGTAGAACTTAAGAGTTCTATATTCTCAAAGACTACAGAAAAGTAAGCAAGACAACAAATTTCAACAATTCTTAGAGATGTTTAAGCAGCTTTATATAAATATCCCATTTGTTGAAGCTCTAAAGATGTCGAATTATGATAAATTCATGAAACAAATATTATCTAAGAAGAAAAAATTGAAGGATTTTGAAATAATTACCCTTAATGAAGAGTGAAGTGTTGTACTACAAAGGAAACTTTCACCAAAATTCAAAGACCTAGGGCAGTTTACTATCCCTTGTGCCATAATCTTAGACTTTTGTTGTTAAGTATTATGTGACTTAGGTGCAAGCAATAATTTAATACCTCTTTCCCTATATAAAAAATTGGGTTTAGGAGAGTTAAAACATAATATAATTTATAGTACTTTTGAAGGGGAGATTGAGAATGTACTTGTAAAGGTGGATAAATTTATATTCCAAGCTGATTTTGTGATTGTGGATATGGAGGAAGAGTCAAATGTACCAATTATAGTGGGTAGACCTTTTCTTGCCACTGGGAGGACATTGATTGATGTAGCTGCTGGTGAATTGATGTTGAGAGTGGATAATGAGGACGTGGTCTTTAATGTTTTTAAGGCTATGTAATATTTAGAACTAGGAATTGAGGTATTTATAGACAATTTCTCTATTTTTTATGATACTTATGATAGCTATTTGCAAGTTCTTGATCAAGTTCTCCACCGATGTGAAGACACTAACTTGGTTCTCAACTAGGAGAAGTGCCATTTTATGATTCAAGAGGGAATTGTTTTGGGTCATAGAATATCCAGCAAAGGCTTGAAAGTGGACAAAGTAAAGATTGAAATAATAAAAAAACTACCCACCCAACCATCAATTAAAGGAGTAAGAAGTTTTCTCGGATATGCAAGTTTTTATTGATGTTTTATTAAGGATTTTTCTAAAATTGCTAAACCAGTTTGTAATTTGTTAGAAAAAGATGGTTTTAAATATTGATGTTAAGTGTTTAGCAACTTTTGAAGCACCCAATTACTTTCTCCCCACAATAGGTACGTCAGAATAGTCAGGGTGATGACTATATATTTTGCACTTCATGGGAGGCAACCAATGCTTTTTATTTATTTGTTGTAAGATAAGTTATTTAGTTTTTAATTCAGGAGTTTATTGTATTATTTTGGTTTGTGTTTTATCCCCTCCAGTTATTTTGTTTTAACATAGAAGTCCCTTTACTTTGTCATTTCTAGTTTATTGTTTAGCATTGGGATAATGCGTTGTTTAAGTTTGGTGGAGTTTACTTTATGTTAGAGTCAATTAGGAGTTACTTTATCTATCTTGTTAGTAATTGTGTTTTTGGTTTGTTTCATTAGTGTTCTTCTTTATTTCATGTGACTTAACCAACTTTATATGATAGAAGTGCTCATCATTTTTCTTTGTTTGATGATATAATATGAAGAGATTCTATGGGTGTTTATATTGTGAGTTGAGTTGAGTTGTGAATGTTTTTCCATATATAATTTTTATATAACTCCTGACTTTGATTTTGATGCTGTTTATGCTATTGTTAATATGATTGAAGAAAGTGATGTAGAATTCTAATAAAGATTTTATTGAAGCCAACTCATAGGTGACTTGTCATGATAGAAGTGATGTAGGTGAGTAGCTATCCTTTATTTATCCTTATTTCAATTAATTTTGAACCTTCAAGTTAACCTATTCTGCTGATTTTCTGTGATATTAATAGTCTTAGTCCTTATTTCATTTTATTTTTTATTGTTTGTTAATTATCCTAACCTATAACCTTTGTCATCGACTTTTTCAAGATTGAAATAAATTGATTACTAGATGAGATGTATATTTTTGGGTATGGAATTCATTTGAAACAAAAAATAAAATAATGAAAAAATTTATGAAGTGCTGAAATTATATAAGTCAATGAAAACAATATGAAAGAGGAGTTTTGAGAAAAAAAAGAAGGGTTGTAATTAATCCAAATAAAGAAGGGTTAGCGTAAAAAATGGCATTCAGCCATAAAAAATTTACCATTTTACTCACATAAATCCCTATATTATGATCCATTGCCCAACCTTTTTAAAAAGGAAATGAAATAGAAAAAAAATAAGAAAATTTTATAATAGACTTGTCCTCAACTAGACAAGTCAAATAAAAACTGAAATTATCTTTTAACCCATCTAGCGGCAAGCCTGCGAATTGGACCTTCTAGCATGGGCTTGGGGAGACGTACTTCTCTGCTTCACAACTGGGCCGTACTGCTTCACGTTAACATAGGCACAACTAGAAATAACTACAACAAAAGAACTTCGACCTTGGGCAGCAACTTGCATCAAATTATATCAAAATGAATCTCTTTGTGCAATCAATTGCAACTTTGATGGGTTGGATGGAAATTCTCAAGTGTAAGATTGTGGCCTTTATTCCATTCATCCAAAAAGAAAAAAAGGACATATAGATCAAGTCAGAAGCACAAACTATGTCTTCAAAAATCAAAATCTAAAAACCTCCATGTGCCCAACTACATTCATTTAACAAGCATTGATTTAACCCAGAAAGAAACTGCTTTAACACCTTTCAAGGATCAAAGCTTTCCACACTACTTTGCATCGGCTAAGTGATCAAGGTTCTGATACCTTAATAATGGCCTGAACTTTAGTGAGAAATTTAAAATTTGGTGTAATGAAGTGAAGCAACGAGGATAGCAGCTTTATTCCTTGCTGATTCAAGACAATTCTGCACAGAATGTTCGAGTGGGAGAAGCATAATTCATGTTAGCTTTTGCATAATTAAGCACTTCCCAAAGTGTGGAGAAGAAACTGCAGAGATTCTCATCTCTTTAATCCGATAACGTCTGCATGGAAACTCACATCTAGAGATGACTACTAGAGGGGGGGGGGGGGGGGGG
>JAVDBV010004049.1:0-13271 GCA_032619315.1 Piper longum | reverse complement strand
CCCCCCCCCCCCCCCCCCCCCCCCCCCCCCCCCCCCCCCCCCCCCCCCCCCCCCCCCCCCCCGCACACTTGTTCTTAAAGTGAGAGTGTTTCAATGGAACTTTTGATCATGTTTTCAGCTTTGAAGTTTTGAGAGAATGTTTGTACTTGTAGGTTTTCTTCCAAGCTTGAGAACGACCCTTCATTGCCCCAGCTTGCTTGCAGTATGGGGGAATAAGAAAATTCCTCATGTTTGATTCCAGGCTTCTTGCCACATTCATATGTGATGCACACCATGTAGGACCCCGTTCATAACATTTTTTTTTATGAACATCAGGCGTATGGGCCTTCGCTGTGAAGATTGAGAGTCAGCAATATGAAGAATGGGTATTGCAGATTTAAATGCTAGCAAGATAGCGAGTGTTCATTAGCCAACAAAGAGTATGGTGTGGCAAGCTCAACAACCAAATAGGAGGGCTGGTGGCTGATAACATGGCAAACAAGAAAGTTCAGAACCTGCTGAATACAGCTATTTCCTCTTTTTTCTGAATTGGGTAATTCTAACATATACAAAGCTTAATCTAGGAGACGAATCTTTATCACTCCACTGTCTAATAGTTGCCGAATGTAATAAAGGTATGAACAAATTGCAAGAATGTGTCCCTCAAAAATGTTGGCCACTTTGACTCATATTGCAAGACCATTTCATTTTGCCCCATCTCTCCCAATCTGCCAGTCACTTTTTGGAGCAGATTTTGCAGTTACAAGTTGTGATGTATGACCCTCACTTCTCACAATTAAACCTATCGACCAAAGCAGTTGGCCAAGTTGGCCAGCACTTGCTCTGTTTTGTGGTGGAAAGCAAGTTTTCCAATGTTGGGCAAAGGAGAACTAGGCATTGCTGGATTGCAGCAATTCTTCGATCATTTATGTTGGGTAGATTATGTTGAGAAAAAAAAGTTGTGTTTGGTAGGCTAGTGTTTTCCCAGCTCCACAGTCCAGAAGAAAAATGTCGGATCCCCATATGACCAAGTTCATAGCCTCCTCTGGGTGAAGTCATTGTGCATTCCGGGACTTGCTCTGTTTTGTGGTGGAAAGCAAGTTTTCCAATGTTGGGCAAAGGAGAACTAGGCATTGCTGGATTGCAGCAATTCTTCGATCATTTATGTTGGGTAGATTATGTTGAGAAAAAAAAGTTGTGTTTGGTAGGCTAGTGTTTTCCCAGCTCCACAGTCCAGAAGAAAAATGTCGGATCCCCATATGACCAAGTTCATAGCCTCCTCTGGGTGAAGTCATTGTGCATTCCGGGACTTGCTCTGTTTTGTGGTGGAAAGCAAGTTTTCCAATGTTGGGCAAAGGAGAACTAGGCATTGCTGGATTGCAGCAATTCTTCGATCATTTATGTTGGGTAGATTATGTTGAGAAAAAAAAGTTGTGTTTGGTAGGCTAGTGTTTTCCCAGCTCCACAGTCCAGAAGAAAAATGTCGGATCCCCATATGACCAAGTTCATAGCCTCCTCTGGGTGAAGTCATTGTGCATTCCGGGACTTGCTCTGTTTTGTGGTGGAAAGCAAGTTTTCCAATGTTGGGCAAAGGAGAACTAGGCATTGCTGGATTGCAGCAATTCTTCGATCATTTATGTTGGGTAGATTATGTTGAGAAAAAAAAGTTGTGTTTGGTAGGCTAGTGTTTTCCCAGCTCCACAGTCCAGAAGAAAAATGTCGGATCCCCATATGACCAAGTTCATAGCCTCCTCTGGGTGAAGTCATTGTGCATTCCGGGACTTGCTCTGTTTTGTGGTGGAAAGCAAGTTTTCCAATGTTGGGCAAAGGAGAACTAGGCATTGCTGGATTGCAGCAATTCTTCGATCATTTATGTTGGGTAGATTATGTTGAGAAAAAAAAGTTGTGTTTGGTAGGCTAGTGTTTTCCCAGCTCCACAGTCCAGAAGAAAAATGTCGGATCCCCATATGACCAAGTTCATAGCCTCCTCTGGGTGAAGTCATTGTGCATTCCGGGACTTGCTCTGTTTTGTGGTGGAAAGCAAGTTTTCCAATGTTGGGCAAAGGAGAACTAGGCATTGCTGGATTGCAGCAATTCTTCGATCATTTATGTTGGGTAGATTATGTTGAGAAAAAAAAGTTGTGTTTGGTAGGCTAGTGTTTTCCCAGCTCCACAGTCCAGAAGAAAAATGTCGGATCCCCATATGACCAAGTTCATAGCCTCCTCTGGGTGAAGTCATTGTGCATTCCGGGATTGCATTCTTGTCATATTTTTCGATGGACTGATATTTGACATGCATCTTCTTCTTTCTCATCAATGTCCTTTAGGCCAACCTTCCACTCCCTCGTGTCTCCCATGGCCATCAAGAAGCTCCTTTCCCTTCTTCAATTATTGTTCAACTGTATGCCTGAATGGACTAAGAGACGGCAAGCAATGCATAGTCTGCTCTGTTTGATGTCTTCTTCAACTTTTCCAGTAGACCATGAGTCCATGACAAGTACAGAACCAGGGAGTATGGATCACTCTTTTATGTTTTACAGCTCAAAAAAAATAAAAATCTGAAGGCTTTTGGGTAACCTCTCACCAATGTGGAGCCAAAAATAAGGTGGAGCGCCTGACTTGACATTCCTCACAGGCCCCACTCTTCCATAGGTTGTCATCGTGCTGCAGTTTTTGTCCATGGCTTCCATGCAATCTTGCATGGTAACCACGAACCACTAAACTCCATTATTTCTTGGGGCAGTGTGCCCTTCCCATCCACAACAAAAAATTACCGTACTTTGACATGTGATGTATTTTGAACCTAACAGGAGCTTCTTATGTTACTTGTGTAATTGGTTTTATCAACAAAAGTAGATGAGATTTCAGAGACATTGAGAGGGATGGGGCGATGTTGCTACAAGGGGCAAGGGGTTTATAAAACAAGCAAGTGGGAGTAAAAGAGGCAGCAGAAAGGCTAAAAGTCACCATCCAACCATGTGACCTCCACTGCTTAAATCATCCTCATACCAACTTGGTCTGAACTATCATTTTTATACATTTTCCTTGCAACATAGAGACACAAAAAACAGAGAAACATCACAACAGAAAATCCAAATCATATGGCCCCAATTCTACTCTTTAACACACCAGGGTGATCCTCACCTCAAATATCGGATGTCCTACAAAACTTAAAAGAAAAGTTGTCGAAAAAAAAGGACCCATAAGTGTTTTAGTATAAATTAAGCATTGAAGAAGCAAAGAAACAGCTGATACCTTGAAAAACAAGAGGGATTACAAAGGAGAAGTATATTTGACCTAAAGCTGCTATACTAGAATGGTAGGTTTTGTCCAAACTTTGGCACTGAAATGCAAACAGTGCTCCACCTAAAACATAACAATTGTCATTTTCTTTATTCAAAACAAATATACAAAGGGGACTTAGGAAAACGTAAAGTAAGGTTGGCATTTTAAGATAATAATAGAATGATACAAAGGTCCATCACAGAACAAAAAACTAGGGGTATAGAATAACTAAAATTTGCAACCAACATGTGACACCAAACATGAACCATGTGATGTCACTAGGAAAAGATTAAAGAAATGGATAAAAGAAACATATCGATGACAAGTCCAGACACAACCGCTCAATTCCACGGTGGCTGGTGTTGCCGAGACACGGTTAAGCAAAGGCAAGCTCCCAAAGAGCTGGACACTACAGGAAGATGCATCCATAAATAACAACTCTACCAAAAAGAGATTCAATGCATCTTCACCTACAAGGTTGCCAAGGCTGGGCAGGTTTACTCATAGCTAATCGGTCTCATTAGGATCTATATTATCACAAAGTTGTAAAGATTATAGAATAGAAAGAATGCGGTGAGGGTCAGGCTGTACTTGTCTCTTCAAACTAAGAAGCGAAAACAGTAGAAGGTTCATTCCAGAAAGTGAACGACGACCACAACAATTTTTTGTAATCACTGTACTGACCTTGGTTGGTGGGTTGTATAGGAGGTGAGTGGACTTCGCCGACAAATCAACAGTTGTTCTGTCATTGGAGATGTTGGAACTCATCTTGAATCTCGGCTACTGTTGGTTGGTTGCTCAAGGCCTATGTTTGACAACAGCGCTGATATTCATAATAAGTCTATCTATTTTTTTGGGTCATTTTCCTTTGTTATATATATATATATATATGTCAATCATCGAGAAGTATGAATAAAGAAATCTCTAGCTACATGCACGTCATTTAAATGAACATAGAGGCAGGCAATAGAAAGAGCAAAGGCAAAGGCAATAGAAAAAAGTCACAAAGGCAGGCAATCAATCAAATACTTGAAAGAGCACAACACCAAAATGGTTATTGATTTTAGCCTAATCAAATAGAGAATTTGGAATCAAGAGTTCAACCGCGGATGTTTATTGAACAACACCTATTCTAGAACACTGGTCGTTGGATTGAGTTATAGATTGGACATGCATCGTTAAAGATGAATGCTAACTCTCCTACAAGCAAACAGGTGTGAGATAACAGAGAACAGTACAAATCAACAAAACCAAAACCGATGTAATGAATACTTACAACAATCAAACATCAAACAAGCTAGCAAATTCTTTCACTTACCTGGCTGCAACTCTGCATAACATTCCCAAGCATTCATTTGCAGTCTGACGGAGAATGATCAAATGATATCGAAAACATGAAGAATAAGATCATAATTAGGGAAATGAGCAATTCTTCAATTTCTTCTCAGAAAGTGTACACCAAACCCGCCATGTAACAGCAGCTAGTACAAGAACACTCCCCCCATGATTTCATTGCAATGAAGAAAAAAACAAACAAAAGAAAAAGAGCTTTCTTAGTCCCCTCCCAAGTTCTCCTAGTAAACACAAACATGGTAGACAAAGATTAACAACACATTGCAATATGGAGTCAAGCAAGCAAGCAAGCACCTTTAACGTCTCAGGCAACCCTTGTGGCCATGGCGGCAAGCTCTAGCTCAAACTCTAGCTCAGACTCTCAGAACCTCCAAGCCGAAACGGAGACGAGCTCACTCATCTGCCAACAGAGGCAGAGCGACGAGTGCTTCTTCTCGACATGGAACCCCTTTATCTGCAACCTCTTCACCAGGCATTCCGCCTGCGTCTCCGTGAAGTTACTGAACGGCACCGGTGACAGTCCGGCGGCGGTGAAGAGGCTCCGCCAAGGCAGCTTCCGGCCACTGCCGCCGGCGCAGTGCCTGCCGGCGAGGAGCTTCTCGATTCGGGGGCCGACGAGGAACCGCTCGATCTTCTGAACGGCGTCCGGGCTGACGTTCACGGCGTCGAGCGAGTCGAGCAGGACGGCGTGGGATCGGAGGGAGGCGGCGAAGAAGCCGGCGAAGGGGAGCTCGGTCTGCTCGGCGCCGCGGTCGAGGGAGACGACGAGCTTGGGGTTGAGCTGCTTGACGAGGCGGAGGAAGCCAGCGGCGGGGCGGCCGGAGGGGAGCGAGACCGGGAGGTTGACGGCCACCACCTCGCCGGCGAGGGCTACCGTCGACGCATCGAACGAGTCGAGGGCGTCGACTCGGAAGTCGAAGGGGATGCCGAGCTCGGCAGCGAAATGGGCGAGGTTATCCCGAGTCAGCCCCAGCTCGAGGACGTCGGCATCGGCGGAGACGACGGCTGTGATCTTGAGGGACGGTGCGGTATTGCCGGCGCGGACGGCGAGCTCCTTCATGAAGGACGCCCACAGGCAGCCGAGGGCAATGTCGAAGTCGATGACATGGAGACGGTGGAAGCCGGCCGTCGCCTCAAGCAAGGCCTGGTCGGAGGTGAAGTTGGCGAACTGCAACACCGGTGACACCTCCGAGAAGGCCTTGTAGGCCGAGATTTTGAACACCACCGCGAGCGGCGACGCGGCACCGGAGTTGTTGGGGTCGAGGAGGAGCTGTAGCGCCTCTTTGAAGTAGAAGGCGGCACGTAGGAAGGGGTGCTTGCCCGCCGGTGTGGAGAGCTGGTGATTGAGCCGCGCCAATATCCCTCGCGCGTTTACTGAGTTCCCCGCCTCGACCATCTCCGCTGCCTGCCCCAGATGCTCCGCCGCCTCCTGCTGCACGCCGTCCTCCCCCTTCCGGCCGAACTGGTGCTGCGGATTGTGGGAGAAGACGTGCGGCGGCGGCGGCGGCGGGGCAGGTTGTTTTCTGAATAATGGCTCCGAGGAGTACAGAGGAGTAGGGGGGTGTCGTTCTAGGACGTGGTGGCGCTTGGGGTTGGGTGGGAGGAGGATATGGTGCGGCTCCGGCTGGCCCAGGGGGAGGGGGAGGAAGAAGGACTGGTTCTGCGTCGGGTGCGACTGGTGCTGGTTGATGCTCAGTTGTGGGGTAAGCCCGCCCACCATCGCCGGCTTCTCGTCCACCGCCCCCGACGACTGGTTGTAGTAAACATTCGGCGGCAACGGTACTGTATAGTTGGCCAGGGGGGTGGAGAAGCTCGACTGCGGTGCCTGCGTCTTCATGCTTGGCGGCGAAATGAGTCGAGCCGCCGCTGCGGCGGTGGTGCTGTGCAGAGGAGGGAAGTCGACTGGCGGCGGCGGCTCGAACCCGAAGGCCGCCGGGTCAACGACGAGGGCGAAGCTCGCCGACGCCGCGGCCGAGGCGTCGGGGACGAGCGGCTTCAACTGTTCGTCCATGTCGGCGGCGAACCAGCGGGAGAAAGGCAGCTCCTGGCCGGCGGCGGAGGCGCCGCAGGGGGGAGACGGCGGCGGGCCGGCTAGCATATCGTCCCAGCAGTCGTCGAGGCCGACAAGCCCGCATTTGTCAGTGGCCATCCCCTCCAGCGACGCCGGCATGGGGTGGAGGTCCGGCGGCCACTCCTCCCGCCGGCCCTCCCCGCCGCCGAACAGCTCCTCTTCTTGCCATTTGCTGCGGTGGGAGTCCGAGACCGCCGCCACGCCGGCCGAGTCGCCGCCGCCGCCGCAGGAGAGGGTGGAGGTGGAGGTTGGCGGGCTTGGGCTCCTTCTAGTATCCAGAACCGATGTCGGCTCAGCCCCTCCTCCCTTCTTCTTCCACAGCTTGGGCGACGATACGGTCGTCAACTGGACCACCCCCTTCCCCTCCAACCTATAGGGCATCGCCCTCATCTACCCCCACCATCAATACGCACACACAAACACTCCCCACCACCAAAGCCCCAATCTTTCCCACTCTAACGACCTCCTTCAACTCCAAAACAGATCCATCAACACTTCAAGCTCTTGCAGACTTCGCTCACTTCACAGCCAAATCTCTCCGTTCCACTATCTATATCTCTTCCCTCTTCCTCTGTAGTGCTTGCTGTCGTCGCCTTCCCCCTTCACCTATCTCAATCGTCGCACCCAGCGCCCTTCCCCACTCTGCAACTCTCTGATGCTCGCTGCCATTGAAGGGATGCGTGGAGCATAAAAAAGGTGGTAAAGTTGGGCGGGGATCGCCTCGGTAATATCCCCGGGTTTTGGAGGGTAGTTTGGGAACTCGGGCCCCGGCTTGCATCGTCTGTGGGACCCGCACTGGTCCGGCTTTTCTTCGCCTGGTCCCACCTCCCTACACCGGCCCGGTTCGATCGGTTTGTTTTGTTTGTTATTTTATTTTATTTTATACGAGGTTCATAAAGCGGGATGAGGGTAGTTTCGTCATTTATCGATGACTACAGTGTAAAGGTCGACTGTAAAAAAATCTGTACCCAAAAGGGAGGCTCTGCTCGGCAATGATCCAGGTTGCTAACGTGTTTGACTAACTTTGACCTGTCAAATGGATTTCTTTTTATGTGAACTCTTTCTTCTTTTTTTTTAATGTTTTTATGCAGCAGCTGGTGCATGAAAATGTAATATATGAGGTTCAAAAACAAGAATGATAATCCGGTGACAATCATATTAACTGCATGACTTACTGAACGACAAACATAGACGATAGCACTCAGAGATGATATTACTCAATAAGTAAAATTTCAAAACTGACATTAACAGTATTTAATGCATAATAATTTGTTTACCGGCAGCAGGTTACCGCTCTAAAAAAAAAAAGAAACAAAATATAATATATGAAGAATTAAATAATCCTTGGGTGTGCTTATTTTAGAATAAATATACTTCTACAATTTAATAAACAAATTCAAATGCCAAGATGGAGAATGACTGATTTTGATGTTATTCAGATACAAGTGACCTATGTCTATCAACTATTAAGGTTTTTTTTCTAAGTAATCTATCTAAGTAGTCGGGTGCTTTCAATTTCTCTCCACAGCAATTCGGATTGCTTTGAAAAACATAGTATCAAGGTTTTCTTTTGTTTCCAGCTGTCTATCAAGTATTAACCGATGGAATTTCTCAATGACTTTGTGAAAAAAGACAATTTTTATAATAGGAAGAAACAATAATTGATGTGAGAAATTATGATTAGAGTTTTTTACTAGAAAAAAAGATTTTTATTGATCTTACCGATCGATGTAAAATCAAAATAAATTATTAGAAAAGTAAAAATTTAATAAAAATATAAAAAGGGTTGACCGCCCCAACCATCGGACAGTTGGATCTAGCCACCCCTACCGTCTCATGGCTGATTCTGTGGTATAATTTTTCGTTTTAAATCACAACCAATGTGGTATATTTTTCTTTAAAAACATTCAGACTTTTACAAGCAATGCCACAAAACACAATACTATGATAATTACGGGAGCAACTCAACATCAACAAGCAAACTCGAAACTCTTATATTGCGCTTGATTGCTAGCACACACAATATAAGGTTTACGGTCTCAACAATATCAACACGTTTCAATATGCATACAAATCCACCAAGCAAATATAACATAACATCCCAAACCAAATACCTTTATTCAATTATACAAAACCCGGTATGTCTGGAAGCATGTGAGAATGTTCTTTTGCTGATATTATTACTAGAACAAAAGAATAGGATTTGAAAAAAAAAATGTATTTTGATCTTTTCTTTTTCTAGTTAACTGAGTAGTAGATTTGGGCCAAAGGATGACAATCACGATTATTATTGTTACATGAATGATAAAAAATATAGTTGGAATACGCACATTAATAGTTGCATTGATAGCTACCTTCACTCTGAAATCAATATTGATAGTTACATTTTAAGTAGTATAGACTATTACAATGATACTTACATTTATACTTTTATTTTTAGTGAAAGTGTAAATGGTAGTGAGAGCAGAAGCTCGGGTATAAAAACTAGAACTAATGATAACGATTCCAATATAAGAGAAAAACCGAACGATAATGATTTCGATATAAATAAAAAATATAGACATTTATGGGTTCAATGCGAAAATTGTTATGGATTATGGATTAAAGTATAAGAAATTTTTTTAGTAAAAAATGAATATTTGTGAACAATGTGGATATCATTTGAAAATGAGTAGTTCAGATAGAATCGAACTTTCAATTGATCTGGGCACTTGGGATCCTATGGATGAAGACATGGTTTCTATCGACCCTATTGAATTTCACTCGGAGGAAGAACCCTATAAAGATCGCCTCGATTCTTATCAAAGAAAGATGGGTTTAACTGAGGCCGTTCAACCAGGTGTGGGTCAACTAAACGGTAATTCAGGTTTTGTACTCAACATCAATCAAATAAGAACATCGACACTATCAATGTACGAAACCCTTACCAACCTTAATTTCACTCAATGAAATAAAGGATTACAAGTAATCAAGCTCCCTTGACTACTTATCACGTTGTGGACATGCAAACCACAACTAAGCCTATCTTCCCTAAGAAAAGCTATGAAGACAGTGAGTAATTCCTACTCACAATAGTCTTCCCCAATACAACCCCAAGTCATCATCCTTAGGATGAACTTGTTTACATGCAATTCAACTCAACAAGAATAACAAACATGTTTTATAACATAAAGGTGTACCTTGATCCAAGTAGACAATACCCGTATGAGATTTCAATTTCTCAACATGAAAAATTGACCATGGCAACTTTAACTCTTCTCCTTCTCTATATCAAAGTTGTCGCCCCTTTATCCCTTCTCTGAAAATCCCCTTCAAAGAAGTTTGTTCTCTCCTTCAAGAGAGTTCATGTTCAACTCTATAGGAATGACCCTTATATACTTATCGATCTTAGAGTTTTAGTTGCACTCCAACACCAAGTTGGCTAACGAGAAAGTCAAGATCTACTCCAACTCTTCCCTTGAAGTCATGCAAGTCTTGAGCTCTAATCAAACTCTCCCTTAGCTCAGCAAAGCTCTCCAAGTCCATCAAACCTCAAACCATAATACATGATCTCACTTCTAGGGTTTGGTTTTGGTCCCAGCTCCACTACAACCAACTCAATCGCAAATCCTAATTCAGCTAGAAGTCCATGTCCTCCATGTCCACGTCTCTATCTAAACATCCCTTGAAGTTTTGTCTGTGTCCAAGTGATCCAAGAAAATCCCTTAGTGACCAACACACAACTCGCCTAAGAATACTGATAAATCTTACTACTGTTAGAATTCCTAGTACTTTAGAATTCCTAGTCCTGCTATGAAACTTCAACCAAATTTTAGTATGTCACTATTTGTTGTTTGTTCACACCTAGTCCTATTGTGTAGTCTTCCCAATATTGCTCGTTCACTGGTTCTTGGTATGCTTGATATTTAATTATCGGTAAGCTCATTACTTCTCAACCTTGCTCTTCCAATACTTGATAGCGTGTTGTCAGCAGTTATGCTCAGAAAAGTTGTTTGATCACCCTCACTTGGACTCTCGGCACTGCTCGATCACACCTGGTAGTGAGTTTCGGTAGCAACAACTAGTCAAGCTCGATCATCCTCAATCATGCTTGCTACTTGGAACCCAATATAGACATCTTGAGGTTAATTTGTTGCCAATAGAGCATATGTACTTGATACACCTCCACCAATGCTCGGTACATATTCCTTGTGACTCAATGAGTTGTTTTAGGTTACCGATCACCAATTCCCACTATGCTCGATACCAAGTATCAGTAATCATGCTCAATTCCACCCCTTGGAACTCGATTGCACTTTTCGGTATCCCGACAACCTCCAAGCACCATAGTTTAGTCATGAGTACAACTATCACATGAATTATCAATGGTAAGTTCTTTCCACCACTCATATAGCACTAACTACTCATCATGGACACAGGATCACTAGGAACAATCTCTAAATCCTAGTACTTGGGTACGCCCATGGACTAGACCCATAACATCTACTATGGGTAATCGGATATTAAGGGTAGTTTTAATATTTTAATTAATGTTTTGGGTATTTTCATTTATTTTCCCAACCATGGATAATATCAATCAAATCTTCCCTTTTCTGGTAAAAAGATCTATATGTTAGAATTATTTAGCTCGCTTGGATAAAAAGCATCCAATAATTTATGTAAGCATTGCATAATCTAATGTTATAATTCTCACTTAATTTTTTATTAATATATGATTTGATAGTTTAAGGTGATAACATAACTAAGGTGCGCGTATGAGTGCTTTGAGGTCCCCTTCTATAGCTTGCGGATCTTATCTTTGCAGCTTGGGTATTAGCTGATGGTATTTTTCTCAATATTGCTTCTAAAAACAAATACACTATAATACATTTAATTCAAAGTTGGTTCCTAAAATATATATAGTGTAATGCATTTATGACAAACAGTATTTATAGGATATTTTGCAACTGAAGCATAAATTTTAAACTATATATATAGTTTTTATTAAAAAAGGAATTTTTTTTAAAATTACTGAACAATGAAAAAATAAAATATAATTATCAGAATGGAAAATTTTATGAAAGGATAAAACTACCCTCTAATTTTAAAAAATAATTTTTTTAAAATAAACTATTCGCCATAGATCTAGCCTTAGCGTGGTTGGCAAGACCTAGGCACAGGTGGCTGGATACCGCCATTAGCCTTCAAATTTTTTTTTTTTTTTTAACACATGGCCGCCACAATTGCGGCTAGGTGGGGAGTAGCTAGCAAGATTTGAACCTGCTACAGCTAGCCCCACGTGTAACACTCCAATTTGACCCAAAGCGATGAACTAAATTGTGATATTATAAATTAAAAAGCTACTTGAGTTAACCTTCTATGAGGCTTAAGACAAACGCTTCATGATGTTTTTTATAGAACACATGAAGACTCAAAATACATAGGATAGATCTTACACTTAATGCTCTTAAATGAGCACTCTCAGCCACAACAGATGTAGCACCTCCCCTATGACTAAGTGAGTGACTTTATGAATGCGATAATTGCTCCAAGCTATTCGAAGGCAACACCCTAATGTACCTAAGAGGTTGTATGTTGTAACATGCTGTAGTTTTTATTCTTTGTTTACGTTATTGGATTAGGTAACTTGATTTCTTAATGCAGTAAGTGCGGTAAATTTAAAACCGGCTCGTGGTTACCTATTCCACATACCCCGCAAGTAAAGTTAAACACATATATATCATCGGATGCTAAGACATCATACCCTAACATCCGATCATCATGTGGGTTCTTCACATGGTAGGACCGGTATGCTCCTCCTACATGTTCCTCTACATACCCATGCAAATGCACCCAACTAAGTTTTGTGTACGTGGATTCTCTCCTCATCCTCTCTCAAGTCTCTGGGGCATTATATATCCTACAGACGATGGTTAGTCTTTGCCCCAAAGTTTATCTGTTCTAGAGTAATATAACAACATTAATTAAATAAGAAACACATGTGTGCAATCAACTAATCATAAAACCCAATCCATCATACATGGTTCATAGAATTTTGTCACATGCCTGACAAAATAATCCAGTCACCCATACAAAAATAGTGTTTAATACATATCACAACACACAGGTCTCCTACCACCATCACTGAGCGTCCTGATCCATGCACCTAGGTTGGCCAATGCCAAGGGACCTCACCTATATATAAATAGAAAAATACTTCAATAATCAAATAGTCCGAAATAATTACCGAAAAAATAATATTGAAAAATGAGTATTTCTTTACCTATGGTAACTTAAAAAACTTTAGAAAGCCTCAAATGGGTTGTAACTAGGGGCAACATATTTAAAATAGCCAGGACACAAGCATGGAAATTTCATATTCATACAAGAACTTATGCCTTCACAACCTCGATATAACACCTACCATGGTACTCAAATGGCAAAGGAATAGTTAAGTTAGTATCACAAAATTTCAAAAATATGTTGTGTTACACATTATTTCAGGGTTTGAAGGAGTTTTAGTACAATTTGTAATACTCAAACAACTTTCTTATATTCGTAAAACTGTAAACCCTCATATATATATATATATATATATATGAGG
>JAVDBV010004048.1:0-13088 GCA_032619315.1 Piper longum | reverse complement strand
GATGTTTTCCTGGAATTCGTATCTTTAACAAAATTCAACAGGCAACTATCCTCCAGTAGTGACCCTAAGTAATGAAGAAAGGACTGCCAATCATCTGGGCTGTAGATGCACCATCATGCATAAAAAATAAAAATAAGAAACTACAATGACAGTCTTGCAAAATATTTATTAGAATGCAGTCATCCCTTGCAGTCAACCATAGACCAAAGCATCACAACCCAATCAAGTTTGTCACTTCCTTGTCATCTAAGCGCTTTCTATAAATCCTATGAAATTTAGAGATCATGTTTGTCTCTTACTTGGCATCTTAGCTCTTCCTATCAATTTTATGAAACTTAAGAGACTCTTCCAACATAAGGTATTAGTTGAGAAGCTGCGGTAGCATTCAAGCATGAGCTCTCACACAAAAGAAGTGCTTAAAACTGAAGAAGTTGAAGGCATAGATGATAATAGCAAAAACAATGAACCAACACAAAAACAAAAGAAATAGTGGTTAAAACTAAACAAGGGCCCGGCAATACAAACAAGGAGACATAAGTGGGAATACTAAAGACACAACCACAAGCAAGGAGAAGAAAAACCGGTGACAAGGATAAGATAAAAAGTCACAGATTTAACAGGATCATTTGCTCTGATACCATGTTAGATTTCAGGGAATTGGTAACACAAAATGAAGTCACCCAGGCAAATAAGCCTCTTCTTACAACTTAAAAATAATTACAACAACTACATAACACAAGGGATTACACCGTGTGAATCTCCTCCAATATCTTCTAACTAACAAGATATCCTTATACAACTAATACAAGTTGTACATATAACAAACACATACATAAGATACCCTAATTAATACTAAACATCACACGTGATAATATCACATATCACAGCAACATCTAACAATAATCTAATAGAATTTAAGCATTTTCCCATCTTCAATGCACCACACATTAAAAAAAAAAGAGCAGATTTCAACTTTATTTCCGGGGATAATATCTGTAACAAATTTAATAAATAATTAAAACTTCAAAACAGCCAAGAAACAGTCAACATCAAAATACGCCTTACTGTGTAACATAAACTCAAACACTTCCAACACTAATTATAAATGTTATTTGGAAAACATTTTTCATGTTAACTTTAATAAAAACATTGCGTAGAAGTTGTGGCTCAATTTATGAAAGTCAGATCAAACAAGACCACCTTTGTCAATTTCACTACAACTCTTAGTCTAAAATATTCTCTTTTCCATAGAAAACATACAAATATGCCACAAATCATATTCCATTCCTTCGAGACCACCAACTTGGCTTTTGGCAATCTCTTTCCATGTGCTAGCTACGCACTAATCTTAGCACTCTCCTGGTGTTTAAAATCATGGTGATCCGAGAAGTGCCTTGCATACACCTTCAATGCATAATGCTAACATAATCAAAACTCACAAGGAAGCCCTCCAAAAATTTTGAAAGGAATATTTTTATGATTGCTTCACCTGAAACAGAATCTTATGGACTCGAAATTTGGGAACCACAGACGTACTTGGAACAGGATATGAACTTTTAATTTGATTTGAAAACAAGTTAAAGGATGGGAAACCAACCATGCAAAGAATTATATCGCAATTATGGACATAATCAAGTGGCAAAAAGTATCAGTAAGAAAATGTGGACACTGACTTTCAAAGGCACAAATAGCATCGCTCCAATTTCAGAGAACCCAATTCAAGGAGGTTTCAACTAACTATATATTGGACATAACCTCATTAAAAATCCTGCCATTACGGTTGGTCAAAAGAAGGTTTAGGAAATTGAGAGTTATCACATTTGAAATGCAATACCACATTTTATTTGATGCAGAAGACAACTTTCAGGGATCCGATTTAGGAACAGAAGCCAAAGAAGTTTACAGTCACAATGCCCTTTTCTCAGAATAATGTGAATGACCAAACCAGTAACAGTTGATTCTCATAGAAATGATGAAAAAAACAAAAAACAAAAAAACAAAAGCTAAGCAAAACAAAAAACAAAAAACAAAAAAAAAGCCAGAAACAAACAAACAATCTGATTACTCTTAATGATATATTTAAGCCACAGCTTTGCCTTGATGGAAAATTTTCAATAAGTAGCTATTTGTGATATTTCTCCTTCAAAAATAAGGAGGCTAGTGGATAATTTTGTTGAATCAAAAATACCAATCTTTGCATTCAACAGAGTCAAAAACAAAAGGGAAATCAAAAAATTTGAAACCAACCAATTTTATACACACCTCGAGTCTAAAACACTTAAAAAAGCCTCAGCAGCTGCCGCATAATCACCAGCACGAGCAAGGAGCATCCCCTGTCAACTTAAAAGTCAAACAGTACAATAATTGCAAATAATATTTAGAAAATATAATACAGTCCCATATTTCAGAAAGGTGAATGCCTTTTCTCAATGATTCATTTTAAAATTGGTACCTGAGTACGTAATCTATCATTTTCAGTCGATATAAGCAATCCAAGATTTCCAGATAATATTTCAAGGGCATCCTTATATTTACCTTGTTGTTCTAACACAGAAATATAAATGAGAAGACCTGAAAAAAAAAAACATTTAAAAACCTCAAGATTGACAGGTGTTAATAAACTAAGTTAAAAGATCGTGAAGAAGATAAATGATAGAAAAATATAAGAAAAAGCTTGAAATTTAAGTGATTACCCCATTCATTTACTAGCTTATTTATACACAAAAGTTGTTGCCAGAACTATCTCAAACTACATCTGAAATTTAAGCCTACATTCAAGCACAAGTCTATATATCACAAAGTAAACACTAATGTTCTTTCAATACTCTCCCTCAAGTTGAGCTTAAGGGTAACCAAGGCACAGCCCTCGAATAAGATCTATGCATCAAATACATAAACTGACATAATCTTTAGGAGCAATGCTCTGCAAAAGCAAACTGGCAGCAATGATAAGTCACTGATTACAACAACTTCCTGCATCAACTTTACCAAGAACGCCCAACAGCAGTAACCACAACAAGGACATCTTGGGGCTGGTCGACAAAACAGTAATTGTTTGGCCAATCTCCAAAATAGACATCCATATTTCATTCACCCCTAGTTCCCTAGAGCAATGGCAAATCAAACATTCATGATTCCATCTCACTAGTTCCCTAGAACAAGGCATAGGAATTACAACATTCTTTTCATATTCATGTTCACCATGCACATAAAAACAACAGGAAGCAGAAGCAAAGTACATTTGAATTAGAAGCTGGCGACCAGCCAAAAAGCAACTAGTTGGTGGAAGCAATAAAATCCAGCTGCCTCCATCCCTTGATTTAGTCCCTCAATAATGGCCTCTAAGAATCAACTTGGCTTAACACAATGTAAAATCAGATGGTCTAAAAATTTGTTCTAGAAGTTAAAACTCCGAGGAAAGGGAACCAAATAAGATTTACTTTAACACTCCTCTCACATGCAAGCAAATATTAATGGCATGGCACATGAATATTTGGTGGGAAACATCCCTTGGGTAGCATCTAAGGTAAATTGACATATCTCAAAGCATATATACCCCTGGCCAAATTCAAACCCCACCCTTTAGCTCTAAAACCATCTAAAATAATATCAAGTATAGGTTAGCAAGCTGGTCTTTATACTAATTACTATGCATTCTCTTATACAAATGTCAATACATATACATAATATTGAGATTTCAATTACGTAACATATCCCATATTATTTGTGACACCCTAACTGATCAGATCATATATTCAAATTCTCAATCCTGTCCCAAGACTAGGACAATAAATCAAATCTTCCCAACAACAGGAAACAATTTAAGAAAAAAATTAAGACTAAAACTGTCTACATATTACTAAGATATCCCGACATGAAAATACCTTCTGGCTCATGCAAGCCACTTATCTTTTCATGTTTCTTTACCAAAGCCTCGGCTAAAGATAAAAGTTTCTTCCCACCTTCACCAAATTGAACCTGAAAAGTCAAATCAATAGAATCAAATAGATAATAAATTTTACTCTCCAAAAAGAAAGACATGATGCATGGAGGGCATATATGAACACAACTCACATCCAAACATTCTGGTGCACCCCTAAATTTGACCCAGATGGATAGATTTCTAAAGGAATATTCAACATGGATCAACTACGAACTACTTAGAGGATAAACTGAGGCATACAGATGAAAAAGAAAAATTGTAGCCCAAAGCCAAAAATAACTAAAATTCTCATATAATGATCATGCAAAAACTGCATATAAAATGTATGAGGTAGCCAATGTTTTATGAAAACCACAAAAGGGTCCAGAAGAGAATTCATAATCACCTCTATGATAAAAGAAGGCTAACACGAGATGTGGAAGTATACAAGCAAAATAGCACATAGAGTAAGATCTATGCAGGATAAGTTTTATTTGAATTAGGCTATATATTTATAAAAGTAGTTCTAAATAAAGACGACTTATTTTACAAACTCCAACCCCTTATTGTGTACAAAATTCTAATTCAAGTAAAGCTTGTGCTAAATCATTATGAAGGTACATAAACAGAAAAAAATCCCCTCAATCCTCAATCAAAAGAAAACTGCATATATAAAATACCTAAACTACATGGAAGGAACACTCAAAAAGAAGAAATTTCTAGTTCAACTGATGGTCATTTACCTGTTAGAAGATGTCAAAGTATCTAGGCAGTTCAAGTTAGGTAGCTAACTGAGGCAGCTAACTGTTACAATTTTCTGACTTGACCAGTTCTTTATGAGTTTAAATTCCAATTTGTACTCGGCATTCAGCTTCAATTAGTTACCAAGTGGTTGGCATATTTGCTAGTGATTTCAAATTTGGATTGTGACCCGTTTCATGTAAATGAAGGATGCAGGTAATCAATTGGTTTAGCCTAGCTTCCATTATCTTACTTTATATGGTATGTAAGGCAAAATAATCCATGCGACGAGGAGGGGGTGTTAGGGCGGATGCCAGATCTGATTCTCTTCCTCTTTCTTTCCTCTTTCTCACCCTTGTTGCTAAATTCTGTTGAACCTTTCCGTAGTGAAAGCTAGCTGCTTCTACTTCCTTGGCCATGACTTTGTCAATGTTGCCCCTTAAATAGTCACTGCACCACTCATGAACTACCAACGACCTGGCTGCCTTGCCTTTGCTCTATCTTGAGCTTGTTACAAAGTTGTTGCCCTGTTGCCATTGATGTGCCTAAAAATTACACTTCGATTCTAATTTTCATAGGATCCTTTCCCAAAGAATCTACTTTGTAATTTACTTAAAAGATATTTGTAATGTGTCATCAACAAGGATTTTAAATTGTTCAACAATTCAAGCTGCATATAAGAGGGAGGATATAAATGTATCTTTAAAGCATCAAAGTTTGACAATTGTTTCAGTTTTTAGTTTCTCCCACTACAGCATCATTTTGTCATCAAGCTCAGGTTATTGCATCTGTGGTCACCTACTGTTTCCATCGGGCGTCTACCACAGCTGGCAGACCACTATGATGCAGTACATCCTAATGACTCTAATGTAATTACTAATGTACATGTTAGGAAGAGGAAGAAAGAAAACATGAAGAAATCCGGCCCTCATACTTGACTTGGAAATTTACTATTAGCAGTCTTATTTCAACTTTCCTTGCTCATGAAATTTTCTAATTATGAATCTTCTTATTTTAAATATGCTTAATTATGAATTATGCTATTATTTTCGGACTAATGCTAGGTGGTAATTAGAATTTAAGTCTTATATGGAGTTAGCATAAAATAAAGGCTTTTCTTTACATCTTATTGATGTTTAATTGAATAATTATTGAAGTTATCGAAGCCTTTCTAGCTTTCGACTCTTCTATTTTCTCAATCCTTCATTTTCATACAGTTTGATAATTCTCTAATAAGTCTAGACGAATATCATAACTATTTTTTGAGAAATATTTACCGGGTGACTCATTGTGAGCCAAAGACCCATTAATTTGTCATCAGAGCAAGAGGTTCTTGTAGGCATAATCGCTTACAATGATCCTATTGGTCTAGTTATCCTGCCCACCCTCCCTTTCCATGTTGTTGCTTGACTTGTTGACATCCTTGCCCGATTCACCTAGTTTCATCAGACAAAAATAAGAAGAAAAAACAAGAGAAGGCGGCGGGGTGGGAAAGGAAGAAAAAAATAAGAAAGAAAAATATGGCTTCTGACAACATCCATTCAGAACAAGATAATCTCAAATCAATGACCTACATGAAGCTCTAATTAGAATGGGGACTAGAACAGAGAGTCAACTAAAGACCATTATGGATGCGATCATGGCATGAATGGTGCTTTCTGGAAAACAAGGTGCTAGCTCCTCCCTGATCCTAGCATCAACACTGAAGGCAAATAACTAGTTCTTCTCATGCCACAAACTTGTCGCCCACCTTATTGCCAACACCGTCTAATGTGAATAAAATATTACTCGAGGTCGTCCCTAACAAGACATCATTATGGGCTTACTTAACGCCTGCAAGGAAAGAAGTATCCGATAGCAGATTACTCAAAATGTACGAAGCAAGCTGAAGCTCGAGCAGTTTGATGATGAAGTTAACGAAGAAGATAATAGAACCTTTACAGATTGTGTACATGGTCATTATAGGCCTCACTAGCGAAATCAATTTTAGACTCAACATGACCACACTTAGAGCTCTAAATTCAAATTTGAGATTCCAGAGTTCATAGGTACTCAGAGACTGGAAGAGTTCCTAGATTGGATGACTAAAATTGAACATATGTTTGATAGTGCTAGGGTATCATCTCGGAAGTGAGTCAACCTGGCTGTTGGAATTTTTTCTAGTGCTGCCCTTGCATAGTGGCAGCCTGTAGACTCTTGTTAATCACAAGAGGGAACACGAATTACTACTTGGGAGGACCTTTGCATTGCTGTGGATATTGCTGACCTACCACCAAAGTATCAACAGTAACATTTTTTAAAGCTATGTCATCTAAAGCAAGGAAACATTCTCCAATATACTGAGGAGTTCTTTACTCTAAATGCTCGAAATAATGTGTATGACACAGACGGTTAGCTGGTTGCTCGATATTTGAAGGCCTTCGAGTTGAACTCTGAGATTGTTTGTGGGATTTTATTTTGACTCTGTGGATGAGATTGCCAATAAAGCTAAGGAATTTGAAAAAATCTTAAACGACAGTACCAACACCCAACAGTTTCTCGCCGTAGTGCCTCACAAGGAGTTCTCAAGATGTGTATACCAACATCAGCTAGCAGTCAAAGTCGGTTCCTACTCCCGTGCAACAACAATATCAAACTGGCCAAAAATCTACAGGCACTACAGGGGCCTTCTACTGGCACAGGAAAGATTCCTATGTGTTTTAATTGCAAGCGGCTTGGACATGTTGCAGCAAATTTCCCTACAAAGCCTAATTTACTTACCCATGAAGCTGGTACTTGTGAGGAGGATCAACATGACAACACTTATGAAAACAAAGCATTAGATGAAAGTGATATCGATATGATCGAAGAGCGTTTCAATTAATTCTATTGAAGTGTCTAAGGAGTTTCTTAGTGATAAAGAAACAATTGACGTTTTTGATGAGTTGCCTCCCCTACAAATGGACATGGTAGGTGTTCATATCTCTGTGTAGCCACAACCATCTATTGGAAAACTTCATGTGCATGAGGAACTTTTTCTTCAAGTTCACATATGCAATTATACAAAGATTTTCCTCCAAAAGCTTCTGGTTGAACCATGGATTACATTGCATTTGTGTGATTGGACGTAGCACATCTCCTCCACTTGCTTATTCACCGTACAACTTGCCATAAATTAGAGTGGATTCACAAGTTCAAGTACGGAGATCAAAGAATACAGATTCCATTCAATTTTTCCATCATTAATGTTTCTTGTTCAGAACGACGTAAAGTACACCCTAATGACTCTGATGCAATAACTAAAGTATGCGCTAAGAAGTGGAAGAAGGTTATGAGACTTATTTCTACTTTCGCTTCTTATTAAGTTTTCTAATTATGAGTCTTTATTCCTACGATGCTTAAATTAGAAATTATGTTAGTCTTTTTGAAATTATTTTAGGTGGCAATTAGAATTTTCCTAATTGAGTCTTCTATGGAGCTTGATTATGAATAAAGGCTTCCCCTTACATAGTACTGTTGAAGAATAATAAAAGCTTTTGAAGCCTTTCTACCATTCGGCTCTCTTTTTTCTCACACCTTTGTTTTTTCTACAGAGTTTGATAATTCTGTAAGTAATTTAGGCAAATATCATAACTATTGTGTCAAAAATATTCACCGGGCAACTCACTTTGAGCCCAAGACCCATCATACTACCACTGAAAAGTTTTGTTAGACCTTAATTTAGGCTAGTACAGAACCTTATCAGTTCTGTTGAAAAACAACAAAGAAACTATAGATATTTATCTCAAGAATACTTCCAAATTGTGCCATTTGTGACCCTCACACTCATCTTGAAGGGGAGTGTTAAAGATTTTACTCGACTTCTTAGGAAAGTTTCGAGTCAAATTTGTTATATATTCCTTTAATTTTGCAAGTGGTAAGCATATTGTTTTTTATTATTTCAAATTTGAATTTTGAAATAATTAAAAAAACTTAATTGTGTACAAATAAATACAGTATTGGATTTATCAAGCTTCCATTATTTCAATTTTACAGAAATTGTTTAATATTAGAGATCCAATAGATCTCAAAATATGTAAAAATGAAAATTACACGTTCCATCATTCACCACTAATTACTCAGGAAAGTGTTATATATAAATCAAGTAAATGTTTATTACAAACCTGCAATAATATGCTACAAACAGCCCAAAAAAGGAATCTTTCTTCACCAACAACTTTGTACATTTTGATAGCTGTCTGCAAAGCAAAGATATTGGCCTAATATAAAAGAAACAATTGAAAAAGAAACACACCTAGAATGACTACAAGCTAGAAAACAGAACAAACCTGTTGTTGCTTTACATATGCATATTCACGAACAAAACAATTAAAAAGGCCCATCATTAACTCCAAATTGTTTGGATATTTCCCACAAGCAAACTCGTAACAAGAAGTTGCCAAGTCCACTGTAACATAGAAACCAATTTGATGCTAAAGAATATCTTTAAGAGCATGTTTGTAAAGTAAGAAAAATAAAAATGTAAGACTGCAATAAAGTCGAAAGGGTCAACATGTATAATAATTTTCTCCTTTAAAGTGTAAGGCTCACAGTTGATTACTAGTGAAACTCATTAATGCATAAAAACCAGAATCAAGGACATTTATACAAAGTAAAGCTATCCCAACATAGAAATTTAAGAGTCCGGGTAGTAATAAGGCAGCTTGGTTCGCAACGCTCCCGCGTGCCTGGGTTTGGAGAAAGGTATGGTCTATTGTACACAGTCTTATTCTGAATTTTTTAAGAGGTCAATTTCTTGCCTCAAAACTGTAACCACTTGATCACAAGATGGAAACTCTAACAGCCACACCTAAGCTATTCTCCCCAAATAAAGGTATGACGCAAACCTCAAACAAGGAGGCACCGGATGGCCAAAGTATGATGAAAATTTGACCTTTCTGCAACAGTTCTTTTCCAAATATTCAAAATAGATTACTTTAAGATTCTAAGCTTTGGCTGCAATCCAAATAACTGCCTAAATAAGAGCATATAAAACCTACTGCTGAAATGAATCATGTAACCAAGCATTCACTTCCAACTAGTAGGTTATAATTTGCCAATTTCAAAGCTACTATGAAACATGAAGATGAAAACCAGCAGTATGATCTGAGGCACAAGAACACAGTTTGAATGCCCTGGCATCATGTAGATTGGTTTGCATAGTTTTCATTCATGATACAAATAAAATAAACATGTAAAATCTTAAAGCTCCTCACAAAGGGAACTCTAAAAAGATTCTCTAAATGTTGAGATTTACAACAGAAACATACAGATGAGAAAGAGAAGAAACCGGGGTTTTTTCCCATACCTAAAGATTAGACATCCGGTCTACACATATGGAATTTTGGCCATTTTTTCTAGACATTTAGACTTGCATCGTTCAGGAAACAAAGATGAAATCTCACAATATGTTGATCAAAATGTTAAACGCCACCAAGCAAATAATACAAAATCCATGCCATGCCACCAGCCGTTATTTGATGAAATGCACATTCTGAATAAAAATGAAGGGCATATAACTGATAGCATTAAAATAACCACATACGTCTATCAAGCCTTTGGAATACAATCTGAAGAGTACTGAGGGTGAGATCATCAATGTAAATGGCATCCCCAGAAAACAACTGATCTTTCGCGGACAAGCAAAGAGGAAGCGCTTCTTCTAGCTTTCCCAACCTCTCCAATATAAGGGCTTTAAGAGCCTTAGTGCATAACAAATAAAAGTGAGTTCATCCAGTGAGAATCAATGGCCCAATATTCAAAAGAAAGTACAATACTCAAAAAAAAAATGCATATTAAGTGAGAATCAACGACCCAATATTCAAAAGAACATATATACAGAAGAAAGTGTATATGAAGCGAGAATCAATGACCCAATAAACGAAGAAAGCTATTGAAAGCAGAAGCGAAGCATGGATCAACAAAATGTTTCTATAAAAATAGAAAGAAGCGGAGAACTGAAGAGAGAGGGGCGTATACAAGAGCGTAGGGGGAGGAAGGGTATTTGGAGAGGAGGGAGTTGCTGAGCTTGAGGGCAGACTTGAACTGACGGGAATCGATGGCGTCCCAAATGGGGCGAAGACGACGCTCCGGCATACCGCCCGCCATCCCCAACTTGCTCGCCATCTTCTTCGCGGTCCAAAGACACCTCCACCCCTCTCTCTCTCGCTCACTTGTCCCTTTGCTTTGCTTTGCTTCGCTTTTCCTTGCTAGGGTTTCGGGCACTCTCGTCCTCAGCCCAAACTACGTAAAAAATAAAAAAGAATAATTTACATTAAAGAGTGGAGGGTGGCCCCTTGACGATTAGGGTAGCGGGACTAATTTAACAATTTAAGGGTTTTTTTCTTTAACGAAATCTCCATTACCCTTATTTGTAGGTTTGGGCGGGAGTTGGCTTCAAGTAGCCAGGATCTTGATCGGTTGGGCAGTGTAGTTTTGATTTGGGCAACATTATTTTTGGAGTGAAGGGGGAGACGCAGAGACGACGTGAGGGAATAGTTCTAAATTAAATGGAGGATGCAACAAAAATAAAGAGGGGGAAGGGAAATACGAGAGCTATTAAAAGGAGAAGAAGGAGGCATCAAATGGGAGGGAACAAATGTAAGGTAAGATATCTCAAGAAAAGACCTTTAAGATAAATAAGTTTCATTTTATTATTTTTAATTAATTTTTATTATTCTACCAATTTATTTTTTGTTTAAAAAATTTAACTTTAATAAAAACTGATGTGTAATATTAAGGAAAGTTTGTCTATGCATCAAGTTAATATGTTTTATAGTAAAGGTGTATTTGGGTGTATTTATTGGATGAGCATCTTTCATTGGTAAAGTTTGCCTATAACAATAATTATTAGGTGAGCATTGGTATGACACTATTTGAGGTGTTGTATGGCGCAGAATGCAGATCCCCTACGTGTTGGCTTGAGGGCAGATAGTTAGTGGTAGTTAGTATAGAGATGTTACAAGATTCTCAAAGAGTTTATCCATCAGTAGTTAAGGACGACACATTATAGGCAATGCTCATATGCAAATCAGAGGGGTCCTAAGATCAGCTTTGTTCCCAAAGATCTTGTTTTCCTGAATGTCTCTCTGACTAAAGGAAGCGTGAGATTTGAGAAGCAAGACAAGCTGAGCCCGAAATATATTGGTCTGTTTGAGGTGCTTGAGCAAATAGGAGATGTGGCCTACAAGCTCGTCCTTCGAGCCAATTTGTCAATAGTGTATCCTATGTTTCATGATGTTTCTCTACTGAGGAGATATATGGCCAACTAGCCACATTAGATCTCGTACAAGTTAGAGCTCCATCTCGACCTGTTGTATGAGAAAGAAAATATGTGGATCTTGGATCACTGTTCAAAAATCCTTCATCAGAAGAAAATGCCCCTTGGTCAAGGTTTTGTGGTTTATGCACGATGTCAAGGAAGCAACTTGGGAGCATGAGAATGAGATGAAGATAGTGTTTCCATGATCTATTTGGCTTGGCTGTTGCATGAGGTGATCTTTGTTTTTTTCTCTTACCTTGCTTTTGGCTTGCGATTCTTATTGTTGTTGTTGCTACTTCATACTTCGAGTCGTTTCCCCTTAAGATAAATTTTGGGCATAGAATTTTCATATGGGGGTAGTTGTAAAACCTAACTCGTCAGTCTTGCATTCTATGACCGGTTTGGCTTTTATTTCAACTCAATTAGAGTGTAGCCGATCTGATTTGATTGGGTTGGGATTAAGTTGGTCCTTATGTGTTGTTATGAACTTGGGTATTGGGTGTGTCCGTTGTTGAGTATTATCTAGGAGACTCTAATTGCCAATTCATAGCCTTATTATTATTTTGCATGTTAGTTAGCCTAAAGTCATGTGTCACGTTAGACTTGTGTTGCATGCATCCTCGTAATACCCTCAAGCCTTAGTTGTAAGCACATGCATCATAACATGACAAATAATTCTAAGAATTTACTAATCATAAAATAAATTGTGCTATATTAATTATAACATGCAACAATAACATAAGATAAACTAACTACACATACACAACGTCCCACAGCCTTCAAACTGTTTCTCATAGTCACAACTATTGTAACACCCTGCTTCGGTTCACCCGTGAACCAACCCGGAAGTGTCACCGGTGACCGAACTGTTCGCTAATCTACTAGATTCGATTAAGCCGACCCGGATCTACCTTCGGCGTCTTAAGACAGAGGTGCAACATGCAGAGCATTGGTGAAATGTTAGGGTTCTAATGCTTATCCTATATGATATGCAGAAAAAATAGAACAAAAACAATAAATGAGAAATCCAAAAAAAATCTATTTTTATAGAAAAATGGATAGAATTTCCCCTAAAAGTGCAATAAGGGCCAACCTGTCCACAATAAGAATATATATATATATATATATATATATATATATATATAT
>JAVDBV010004047.1:0-12064 GCA_032619315.1 Piper longum | reverse complement strand
CAGGATCCGAACCGACCCGATATCAAAGACGAGGACCCAACCCGAATTTATATACTTTTTCAGAAAAAAATATAATAAATAACCATGTTTTAAAGTTGTATATTAGAAATAACAAAAAAATTAAATTTCCATAAGATTTAACCACATCTCATATTTTTATTTCACAAATAGTCAGATCTCCGGTTATTATTTCACTTATAACCAATTTATATATTTTAAATATATTTTATTCTTAAATTTTTACTTAACTTACATAAATACTTTTCATTTGACTTAAAATTTTCATAAACATATTTTTATTTCATTCTATACGACGAACGATATTTATATTTTTTTTAAAAATTCATCAAATTTAAAATATATTGGTTTAATTTTTTTAGATTTTTAATAAAATATAATAAGTTCATATTAAAATTTAAAAAACCCAAGTATATATACTTTATTTGAGTTTTTTAAAAAAATTTATAGATTAAATTTCAAATAAAATCAAAATTTTAAATTTTGAACTATAACTAAAAAATATTATAATTTAGAATGTATTCAATATTACCAATATTTTTATTTTAACTAAAATAAATAAAGATTATAACTTCTATTTATCATCATCATTGTTTTGAATAAAAATAAGATTTTTATGGATATTTTGTTCTTAAATAAGAAATAATGAGATTTGACTATGATTGATATGAAAGTTTTAAAAATAGTTACCTATGATACAAGTTTGAAAATTATCTATGTTTGAAAGAAAATTTTAAAATCTAGACATTTAATATTTTCCTTATTTTTCTTTCATTTAGATCCGAATTTGACGTAGACCCGGTTTAAAGCACTAGAGTGTACCAATCCCAACCCAATAATAAATATATTACATACATTTATATAAAAATACCCAAAATTTATATATTTGATGATAATTTTTCTTGTTTATAATTTAATATAACATATTCTAGAAGATGTGTCATATATATACTAAAATATATAAAAAAGTTAAAATCTAAGACCTAAACCCAGACCCGATATAAAATGGGCACAAATAAAGATTCAAATCTCAAGACCTAAATCCAATATGGTTAGATTTAAACCCAATATTTTGGTTGGGTACCGAATTTATCCGGCCCCATTGAGATCCATAGTTTGAAGGCTTATGGGTTTGGATAGTTGGGTATTTAGGTAAATTGGTGGCACTAAGCAGGAATGGGCAATTAACTTATCTCACTAAGCAATGGGTGAAAATTTTAAATTATATTTCAGCCTTTATAATTGTCATCAATCTTTACCCTTCTTTGTCTGTTAAGGCTTACTTAATTTAAGGTTTTTATTATTCTTATCAATTATCAAAAAAAATTTGAAGTATAATTCTACCCAAATTAAAAATTTTAAAAAAATATAATTTATATTTATAATTTTATTTTCAAATTAATATTGTTTACTTATTAATATATACATCAAAATATTCCAAATCCGTTCGATTTTCCTTCTCAAGAAAATTGATCCTAATTTGATCCTGTCCGAAGGAGTGGGATCGGTTTTTTTTTCTTTTTTTATTCTATTATGACATAACCAAAAAAAAATTTCCAAATGGCACCGCTAATTATTAACAATTCATACCCTGTAAGAAATTTGTTAACGAAAATAAAAAAAATTAGAAAACACATTTGACACCCTACAAAATAGGTTGGTTCTAGCTATTTTTTGCGCTTGATGATAGCTCAATAATTACTCCAAACAACGCCCGAGGAAATGACTTATTTGAATTCTGTTTGTCATAATTCTATACTAATCAAGATCTGCAGTTCAGCATATGAATTCTAATTTTATGTTTAATGCCGTTGCCTACATTTACAACAAACAACAGCTCCAACACTGCAAAGCATACAAGGCTCACATAGAATGATAAAGACATTGCATTTGAGTCTTCCATGTTTTGTGCTCCACTTCCCTCTGCTACAAAATATTGGCAGCCTCAATAAAGCTTTCTTAGTATATGAATCGCATGAAAAACAATAATGCGGAGAACAGCACAGGGATTAACAGAATCGACCCACAGCAACATAAGATGATGATAACAGCCAACTCACAAATTGTTCAATCTCTTAAAACGGTTGCATTATCAGCTGATGCAGCTTTCTTTCCGGTGTAGCGCTGGAGATAGAAACGAGGCATCATAAGGAGCTCTTAAAAGATTAGATTATACAACATCAGATCTAGAAGAAGTTTACCTGCTTCCCAAAAGAGAACGGGACGTACTTGTACTTAATCATGTGCTTTATTTGTTTTCTCATCGTAAGTACAAACAGCATGAACCAATAAAACACCAGTATTGGCCAAAACACAGGTACATCAAACACATCGAAGAATGTCATCAGAAAGGCAATTAAGAAAGCCTTTGTAATAGAGTACCTGAGATGCAGCACAGGTCAACTTTTGATTAATCCCAGGCAGTTACTGAGGAATGCATGAAAATTTAAGGATATGTACAAATATAGCATGTCATAATCACAAATCTCATTGATTCCATCATCGGTTACTGTAGATTAAAACCATAAAATTTTACATTAGATAACACTGGCCCCATATAGAAGAAAAATGGTTGTGCTATTCTTTACCATTTTTCTAGAAGAACAAACAAAAGTCATGCTATATTTAATTTACATCTTCCATCATTACCTTATGCTGGCTAAGTAAGTGTTGATAGATAGTGTCTAATGAACTATATGTTTCAATAAAAATTTAAAGAATCGAAAGGCACTTCCTAGATTTTACAATGTTCATGCCCCAGTCCAAAATATGTTAGGGATGATAGATAAATTTTATAAACTGCATAATTCAACACATTTTCTTAGAAATTTAATAATGTCCATGTCATCGCTCCTATTTACAGCATCTGCACGACAAATAAGTTCCAAATTCAGATCCCTAGAACACCGGTCATATTTCTAGAATCATGCATGTTGATTGCATATAGAAAAATAATTCATGCTAACTAGATATTTCCCTACCCCATCCTTCCCGCTACAAGGATTAGATCACGATCAAAGCAATGTATCAACACACCTTCAAATTAATCAATTCAAGCATACACGGTATTAGAATACCAAGTGGATCATATTAGACATCACTTTTATCAAATATTGAATTAAAATGGTTGCAAATGTCTGTTCATTATCATTTTTCCTAGAAGAACAGACAAAAGCTATGCCATATTCAACTTATACACATCTTCCGTTATTACCTTATCCTAGCCATGTCAGTGTTGATACATAGTTTCTGCTAAACTAAACAATTCAATATATACCCTAAAAAACAAACTACATTTCCAAGATTTAATAATGTTCGTGCCCTAGTCCTAGCTATGTTAGAGTTGATAGATAGTTCCTCATAAACTGCATAATTCAATACACACCTCTGCATTTCCTAAATTTACTAATGTTCATGCCCTTCTCATATATTCGGCATCCGCACAACAAACTAGCTCAAAATCCAGATCTCTATAACAACATTTATATGTTTCTAGAATCATGCATATTGATTGCACATCGAAAATGATTCATCCTAGCTAGACATATCCCTACCTCATCCTTGCTGCTACAAGGATTAGATCATGATCAGAAATTGCATATACGCATCTTTAAGTGATTCAATTCAATCATGAACATAATTGGGTGACCCAAACAAATCAAATCAAGTTCAACCCCATATCCGAATTAAACACGTCAGTTTATCACCAACATGACCATAACTAAAAACGAAAAGACGAACCAGAACTTGAACTCGGGGAGTCTGCGGACGAAAGGGCGGAACTCGTCAGATCCGCGAGTGGGGAGAATGGGGCCGCCGGAGTCGCCGCCGCCGCCGCCGTCGAAGGCGGGATCGGCGAGGGGGGTGAGGAAGCCGATGAGCAGGTTGAGGACGTAGATGGCGAGGCCGTAGGAGACGATGTAGAAGCCCTGCAGGAGGTAGACCCGGAGGGTGTAGACGGCCGCCACCACGCCCAGGGCCAGCCACCGGGGGAGGACGTGCGGCGTGTACTTATCGAGGACCCACTGTTGCCGGCGGGAGACGTCGGCGATCCAGGCCGCGATCGCCGGCGGCGGATCGGAAACGCCGGCTACGGCGGCGTTCATTGTCGGCGGCGAATAGGTTTTGCTCCAGCGACGCGAGGCTGTCTTCTCCGCTCCGGGGTCGGTGCGTTGGGGGCGACCGAAGAAGACGGGTATTGTACGGTGCGCGTACGTGTATTTCTGACCATGAATAATACGGGTTAGGGGTACTGATCGCCCAAACGATCGAAGCGTGTCAAGCTCTATTTTTTTTTTTTGGTAAATATCATAAATAATTAAAATTTATTATTTTTATTACGAATAATTAAGATTTTAGATTTATATCAGCCAGATCTTAAAATTTTATTTTGCATGTACCAAATTTGACATATTTTAAGAATATTATGCTCATAATATTTATTTTATTGACACAAATATCCTCAATCTAATTTTAAAATTTCTCAAATTTATTTTTTTGTGTATTATATGATGAATGATATTTTTTTTATTTTTATAATAAAATATATTTGATAAAACAAACATTTTAATTTTAAATAACATGTGAAAATTTTTAAATTAAAATTTCGAATATATATATATATATATTATTTTTTATTTTTGATGGCCTAAAATTTAATTTTCTTTTTAATTGTCCAAAATTCAATAAAAATATTTTTTTTCTTCTTTACCTCATCAATAATAAAATAGTTTTGTATTTGATTTAATATTTATCAGTTAGTTTTTTTATTTTTATAGATAAAGTTAATAAAAATGATATTTTTTTCTATTATATATTTTAGTATTAGTGAAAATAAATTTTATGGGCATTTTTATCATTATTTAAAAAATGATAGAATTTGGTAATAATTAATATGAAAATTTTAAAAATGACTATTTTTTATATAATTTTGTAAAATTGGTTATTTTGGAAGGAAAATTTTGAAATGTGACTGTTTATTATATTTTCCCTTTTTTACTTTGCAAATAAAAGGTTTGATTTGATGAATTTATCTTCGACTACGAACCAAGTGTATTTTACCTGTATTTAGTTCAAGTCCATGCTCCGGTTTTGAGTAGCGCATAAACTCATTTTATTTGACTTCAAATTAAACCTTTACCGAGTTTGAACATTAACGTCGAATTTTATATAGTCATGAGTCGAGTGGTCATTTGAGATTAATGTTTATCTCGAATCAAGTCAAGGAGTTCAACTCGAGACTATCAATGTTTGAATTTATTCAGGCCACGGGTCAAACTTTGGTAGCGCAACTTATTATTGCTTGTGCTCCTCTATTTTGTAACCCACAATCAAAATTTGTCAAAATATGTATATACAATAATATAATCATAAGTTACAATTTTTATTTGAGATAAATTTGTTTTCTTCATCTAAATGAAATAATATTAAATTTTCTATATAAAATATCCACCTTTGAGTGTGTTTTTTTTTTCCAGGCTACCTTTTGAGTTAGAAGCAATCCCATATTTCTTTATTTGACTTGAACCGTTAATTAAACCAAATTAAACTCAATCGAGCTTTTTATAGCCCAAGTGTGGTTTAAGCCGGGTCAAATTATTTTACAAACTCTTTGTAGTTAATATGCAACTAAACTAATTTTACAGGCTCCGAGCGACTTCTCAAAATATGCATTCATGCCTGGGAGAGACGGTGCGATTGTTTCTTAGTTCAAACATCTATTCTATTCTATTTTTATGAAGAGACTGGCGTAACTTGATTGCCGAATTATCACAATTCAATGTCTTGTGACATTTCATGCATTTTGATTATAGGAAAGGTCTTTGCTTATAAACAGTAACTTCTTGTACGTTTTTTTTCTTGTCCAACATGATAATTGCATGCTGTTATAGCTCCAATTTGTAACGAGTTATACCTGGAAAAAGATTTGTGTTTGTTGCAGTTGAAGGCGATCCCTTTGTTTATGCATCTTGTGTAAAAAAGTGCTCCCTCTCCATAAGAACTATATAGAAGAATTCTATGTCCACACAACCATATGTTCTCAGACTCCACAACAGCCTTCTAGCGCAATATAAGAGCCACGGAAAACAAGTTCAAACAACATTTATTCAAGATTCAGGAAACAGGCCAAACTCGCAAACATGTCATCAGTGTACAAGGCCTAGAAGCTTCCATGTCCAAGCAACTCCAGAAGGAAGGTCTGTAATCTCCGGATGTGTCACCTGCAATAGCCTTATCGAGTGGAACACTGTTCCTCCCGTAGTATTCTTCCTTGATATGTTTCAGATCAACTTCAGCACGGGTGACCACCACCCTTGTAAGAGCTCCCTCATCTGTTCCAAGCTTGTTGATTGTGCCACGGAGTACTTTCTCAAAATATTTCTCTGGTCTGCTCTCAATGCTGAGAGAAATTCATTCTTTGGCTTTCAGATCCTGTAAAATCATGAGATAACATTTTCAGAAAATAACATCACTTGCAATTGTAGCTACACTATTACAATGCCATCCTTTCTTTAGAATGCCACGAAACCAAATGTTGCAATGCAATGAAGATGATTTATAAGATATTTTCTGAAAGAGTTATCGACATAAGATGGAGTGTAGTCAACCTTAGTGATTGGGTGGCGAAATTTGTTGTTGTAGTGGTTGAAAGTTGCACCAAGTTGAGGTTTGCTCCTTGTGGTCAAAATTCTGATCAGCTCATCATCAGCATATTCCTTCTTTGAAATCTTCTCATGGAGAATTTTAGCTTCTGATTTAGCGAGGGCTCCCTCGTGCCGATATGCAGTAATCAGACAGAAGCTGGTACGCAAGACAATTAGGGATATGACTTTAAAGAGTGCATCTTTGTCAGGAAATTATCATTCCCTTCTACTCAGCAAAAAAAGAAAAAAAAATGATAATTGAGACAGTTCCTAGAAAAAGGGAAAATCGGATGCTCATAAAGACACTGGCATTAAAATTCTTAGACATCTAAATTCTAATATTAGCTAACTTGCTCCAAAATATTGCTTCCTCGTTTTCTGGATTATCAGTTACACAGTGAACTTAAAACATGTACTCAACGGAACATAATCCAAAATATGCAACGGAAAGCCAATGCATACATCCAATCTATGTGATTCAAGGGACATAAGAGGACACCATCCCACCAATAGAATAAAACTTGCAGACCTTCTCTATTTCACTTGTATCATTTATGTCACTAGCAGAAACTAGAAATAAACATATGAGTTTTTGGTTGCATTTAAACAGATCAATAACAGAAGAATGAAAATCTTGAAACAAAACATGCTCATCAGCAAAATACCAACTGAATATATTTGGGAAAGTTTTAAGTTCACACCTTGCGAAAGTCGCAACGAATGTGGACAGCTACATCTTCCTCGAGGGATTTCTTAAAACGAGGCTTTCCTCACGAGAAAAAGCTCAGTCGAAGATCGTGCACAACTGACTTCCACAAGCATTTTATTTGCAGATGTCCGCTTTTTTGCAGCTTCATTTGCAAGAAGGACATCACGTTCAGCAGGAGGCAATGTCCAAAGAAGTACTGCTTTCTGCTCAGAGAAAAAACATACATTCTAACATCTTGGTATTTTTCATTTTACAAGTTTAGCATGAAAAGAAGCTTATTTCATAATTATTTTCCGTACTGTGATTCTACCACAAACAGAGTGCACCCAGAGGTGGTGATGATTTCAGCAATGATATACACGACTTAACCTCATCAACTATTTATTAAACCACAATCGCCCTACACAGATTGAACCATGATTCGTCAAATACCAAACACAACATTCACCGATTATAATTCTGACAAAGATACAAATACTGAGAGGGGCCAAAAATAAAAATACCTCAAGATCGCTTGATAGTTCTTTATGGAGATTTTTGAGTAGATCCTCCCCATGAGTCTCGGAGTAAGTTTTCAAGATTAGCTGGCGTTGTTCAGCAGTCCTGTGAGCCAATATCGATATGATCAGTTTCTCATTTGTACCCCATCCTGCAGTGAAGTAACCAAAACAATCTTAGATCAAACATTACAATATCTCTGATAGATCAGAACTAAACGAGACAGGAAATATATCAACTTAAAATCATAATATTCTGATTCGAGATCATCAAAACACTCTTATGTTTAATTCGATCAAAGAGGTCACTCGCAAGAGAAGCTCAACAATAATCTCCAAAGTCACCAAAAGAAATTCATGCTATGTATAAGACACATTTATTCAAGGCAGGTTGTACAGAAAGCATAAAACAAGTACATAAAAGAGAAGTCGATCAAAATTTTCTGATCATTATCAAAAACCCTCTCTATACATGATATAAAAGGAAAAAAAGTCTTTTTATTCACTTTCCATTGGATCGATATGTGATAAAAACAAGCGGGTCATCGACTCAACCAAAAAACAACCAGCCCGGTACATGATCAGAGAAAACTAAGCAAAAAATCCACAAATAATCAAATATACGAAAAAATGCGGAGGAAAGGACCGGCAAAAGCCTTCCTGAGTTGCTCACAGTCCTCGGCAGGGGAGGAACAACGGGAGGAACTGTGGGAGTGGCCATTGATGATGGGTCTGATGATCTGATCAAACTAAGGGCCGGGGATCAAAAAGAGTGACGATGAGAATCCGAAACGATCGAATGGGGACAGGTACAAGATCTAGTGCAATTGTACAAGTGAACGTGGGCTACTTTCTGTAAATGTCCGGCGAGCTTTTTTATCCTTTGTACCGTGTTAGAAAAAGTCCACTACAAGATCCTCCTCCGAGCGTACTTGCATAAATCGGAATACAAGGGAATGTCATATTCGATCGATTTGTCAAAAAATAGAGAATAATCGATTTATTTGAATGAGTTAAAAATTAATTTATTTTAATTGATTAAATAATATATATATTTTTAAAAAAATTTATATGTGTACTTTAAAAAAAAATTGTCTTTAAAAAATAAAAAAAAATTACATACAAGCGTATGGGAAAATGCATTAAAATATTAAAGAAATGATTATTTAGTGATAAAGTAAAAAATCGAGCCCTAAAATTATGTCTGACGAGTACCCCCACTACCCAACTAGTGGATAAACCCTAACTTCCTTCTCCCTCATCCAACCATAGGCAGCAGCGATTTTTGGCTTGCGGAAAATGGGAAGAGTGATTAGGGCATAATGTAAGGGTGGAGAATCCGTCTTCCGTTCCCACACCCACCAATGCAAGGGCACCGCCCGCTTCCACTCCCTCGACTTTGGCGAGCGCAATGCTACCTCAAGAGCATTGTCATCGACATCATTCATGACCTCCCACCCAATCCTCCCTTGGCACCTTGACCCTTATGACTCGTCTGACTCAGAGCCGAGTTAACTCAAGATCAATCGGATCGAAATCGGCTTGATTCGACCGATTCCCAGTTCAATTTTCAAGAAAACCTTGTCATCCATTTTTTGACTTGGTTTTCCACCGAGTCTTGTTAACACGGTCGATTTTGAGTGGAATCGGCCAAGATTTGCAATAGAGCCTTCGAGTTAGACTTGAGTCGACTTCTATGATTTTATTAACTCGAGCAAATTGAGTTTAGTTGTGCTTAAAAAAAATTATTTGTCTTCAAAGCCAAAGTTTAATCTAATAGGATTCATTTAGTCCAAGTTGAATTTGAAAAAACCTTAAACCACTTTGACTTTTATTTCTTGAAAATTTCCAATAATAAGATTCAACATAAGTAATAAATTATATATCAAATAATTCATTTGAAAACACTAATCATTATATCATCATTAAATAAGATCACCTATACTACATGATATTATTTATTAATATTTTATGCTTTATAAAATGATCATCCATAGAACATATTTGTTCGTTTGAACCATGTGATAAAACCTCTGCAACCAAGCTAAGTTTAGCCACATTCATGACTTGATCATTGTGGTTCCAAAATCAAAAGAAAAAGATTAAAAGAAGGAGAGGATAAGAAGAGGTAGGTGAGAATTTGGTGGCCATCAGATGTGGAGTTAATTGAAGGAGATGAGATGAGGATGTCCTCTATGAATACCACATTGCAAAAATATGGAAAACGGGGTGGCTCGTTCGCAAAAAAAAAAAGCTTGTGTAGAGAGAGAAGGAAAAGGAAGAAACAACAAGAAAGGATAAGAGAAGGGGGGAAGGGGAGGAGACCCTTGCTGGAGCAACACCTTCGGCGACCACCTAGCCCACCAGATTAGAGCTTGGAGAGTACCCTCGACACCTCCTAGCCAAGAAACATCATCGACGAAGCCTACCATGGCCAGAAAAGCAAAGAGAAGCCCCTCATTGAAGCTACAGAGACCTACAAGTAGCCATCTTCCCAACCTCCGTTCGACCAACGCAGATCATCTCCGGCCACTCCACCAAAACACTCATCTCACTTCCACTTACGAAATCTGACTGAGACCCATTGTCGGAGAAGCCCTCCATCGCCTGAAAATAGCCAAGAGTGGCCCACTGGAGCATAAAGATACCACAACTCGCTGGCTTTGGGGCTCTTGTCCGGCCAGCCAAGGTCTCCTCTGACCAAGCCACCACCTCAAATAGACTTCCACTAGCACCAACCCAACCAAGAGTTGTGATAAAGAAGCCCGTCGTTGCTAGAAAACTGGCCAAAAGATTGTCGCCCGAGTAGCGCAACACTAGCAGGCAACCAACTTCTCAGACTTTGTTCGGTTGATCACTTCCACTAAAGGAGATGACATTGCCTCCAATCTACCACTCTCAACACCGTATAGAACCACATATCAAGCCTCTCTGAAGTGAGCTGCCACCATCATCGAAAAATGGCGATAAAGCTCAGCCAAAGATCAGTTTCACCGGAATTTTCTAGCGCCACGGCCGCTTGCCGGCTCTCCTATAGATCGTCGGACCACTGCCAAACCACTAATTAGTTGGAGTCCTGACAATTTTGGTGAGCTCTGTCAATCATTGCCATTGGAAACACAGTTGTTGGAGCCCCAAAGTCGCTGGTGCACCACTGAAGAAGACGGGTCTGTCAGACCTGTTTATGGATATTCATGTCCACAACCATGAAGAGTTGAACACGAACTGATCAAATTTGCAACTAGGCCTGAGACCTGCCCAAGGCCGAGATTTTAGCTGGCACACCATGCACCATAAGTGACTTGGTACACCTAGAAGATTTCAAGATTGGGTACACCACTACTTGGCGCATCGCACACCACTTGTAGCCTGCCACACACAAAATTTTTTGAAGCCCGCATACGCCATATGGTCTGGTTAGTATTTGCTTGCCCTAAACTAAACTGAAGCAGTTCGGTTCAGTCAATTATCACTTGAAAAATAATTTAAAGGCCTTCTAGACCTTGGATTAAGGCAAAACTTGTTATCCTACTGTTTTAGGATGCTCCGACTGCAGTGGCAAGGTTTTAAGATTTGAACACAAGAAAGGGATGGACCAAGGCATTGAAGTCAAAGCTAACAAAGGCAAATCAAGTTAAAATAAACAGCAAAATTCACTATCTTAATGTAACTTGAAAAAATAAATGAAAACGGTAAATTCGTGGTTAACAAACCACCATGGGCTAACTTAGGATTCGAGTTGAACCTATGAACCACATAAACTTCCCTGTGTCTTTCCTCGCTTGCAGAATTTTATTTATTTAACTCACACGATTTCTTTGCATGATAAGGGTGCCTTTAGTCCCACTGAACCCTCAACTCTAACTCGAAGCGGAGCGTGATCGTAGGGCGAAAATCCCATGCCTGAACACGTTTGGCGACTCCACTGGGGACCAACTAAAAAGTAGTAGTGTCGTTTAAAGATGCAAGTGAGAAAGAAGAAATGACACCAGAGACAAGGAATGTAGCGCAACAAAGGAGTGGTAATGAGGATGATCTGTAACACCCCAAATCCGGTTCACCCTCGTGAATCGAACCAGCATGTTACAGGCCCCGGTTAGGTCGACTAACCCGAACCCAACGCGTGCGGATCCGATCTCAGCGTCTTAAGATGAAGATATGATTCATCATACATGAATGAATGCATAAAACCCTAA
>JAVDBV010004046.1:0-12913 GCA_032619315.1 Piper longum | reverse complement strand
TATGTATGTATTACACTTGAACCATTATACTAGTAAAACTAATAGGCTTCCTTTTCAACAAATTCTGCATATATATTTATAATTATATTACTCAAAATAAAGTAAGTTACTTAATAATAAATACTTTGCATTTTTTAAATTAGTTTTAAATTTTTACATGATGAAGGATTTATTTAATTTATTAAATGATTTATTATTATTTATTTTGAGGAAAAAATTAGATATCATTATATCTAAATTCAAAATCTTAGAAAATGGTAAATACTATTTACACATCAAAATATTACTCATTAAAATATTTTACTTATTAATTCCTACTTAAGTAGGTTTTTTATAATTTTTGACAAAAAATCACTATATTTTTATATAACCATTGTATTCTAAAAGTGGATATCGTCTATTAAAGTTAAATAGATATTCAAAACTTTTATTTAAAAATAATATCTAACTAATCATATTTTTTAAACTTAAATTTTATATGTTATTAAATATATATTATTAATAAATTTTAAATAAACCCAGTACATTGCGCAAATTTTTGCCTAGTTATAATTAGTCAATGGAGTTATCAAAAGGTTTCCTTAAGGAACTAAACCAATGAAATCAAATTTCTATTAATTTTAAATGAAAATCCGAAAAATCCATATTTTTTATGTTGTGATTTATCTCTCCTTATCTTTGAATTTCATATTCGTACACTTATCATATTGGTTTATCTCTACTTAAGTCTATAAATTTTCCCCCATAATTAATTATATAGTTATTACTTTTTAAAATTTCCCCGGTGCATTATGTGGCTAGTATCCTATAATATTCATTTTTCTTATTTATAATTGATGGAGGTTGCCTGTAAGAAAATATATATCATGAGATCTAGTAGCAAAAATTTGCAGGCCTAGGTAGACCAATTATCACATGTTTTTATAATATTAGAATTTTTCCTTAGATTAAATAAAATATATTATAATCTACTTAATTGGAGTCTTTATATCACTCATTTTTATGTTGTAATTTATATTTATTAAGAGAATAATTTTTAAATTCCCACGAAAGGCAAAAACAAAGAATCAAGTTCTCAAAAAGTTACCAGGCTTCATTCCTTCAACGTCAAGGCGATCCATTACCTTTTCCTCTACCAATGCCCATGCCACGGCAAGCAAAGAACATTCATCTTTCCTTGCGTTTCACATATATAAATAAATCATATACCGTCAATCTTGATGCACCATTCTCAAGTCCTCGAGTCGCTTCTCTGTTTTCTAACATGGCCGGCGAGCAAATGAAGTCACTTGCAGGTGCCCTTCTTGTTCTCAACTTCTGCATGTATGCAATCGTAGCATGTATTGGAGGCTGGGCCATCAACCATGCAATCAACCATGGTTTCATCATAGGTATGAAAGATGAATCCTATCGCTTGTGCGTATATATATGCTTCAATATTGCATCAAAAATGATACAACCAACTTCCCATTGACGCTTGTTTTTGCTTCTTAAACATATATATTTAGGTCCCGAGCTTCAACTCCCAGCTCACTTTTCACCTCTCTATTTCACCATGGGCAATCAAGCGACGGGCTTCTTCGTTGTGTTCGCTCTGATTGCATCCGTTGTGGGCGGTGCCTCCTGCATCGCCGGTGTTAATCACTTTCGTTCATGGAACTCCATCAGTCTTCCTTCGGCTGCCTCATCCGCCGTCATTGCATGGACGCTAACTCTTCTTGCCATGGGGTAATGTTACAGTATTCCATGCATTTTATTATATACATATCTATCTTATAGAATGTAGACTCATAAACTTGTGTATTCGGAAATATTTTAATAACATTTCCAATGAGTTAATTGGGTAACTCTAAAAACTTGTCTTTTATATATTTGATATATTCAATTTTATATTTTAATGCAGCCTTGCTTGTAAAGAGATTGAGCAGCGCAACAGGAATGATCGTCTGGTAAGTAATTAGCTAGTTTATATTTGTGAAACTATCTTTACGATGATTGGTAATTGATGAAGAAATCTTTTGTTGGTTGATATATGTGCAGAGAACAATGGAGGCGTTTATCATCATCCTCTCTTTGACACAGTTATTGTATATTGTGGCAATTCATGGAGCTTCATCCATTGCTCCTGCACATTCCATGACTAGCCAAGCGGGAGGGTCTAGACGATGAACTTGTTGATCCGATCTTCGTTTTTTTTCTGATCTGGTTGTCTCATTTGTATGGTGTGGAATATGGTTTTCTTCTTGCGGGTTGATCTTGTTCATGTAATTTTTTCTTGATTTGTCAACTCTTTGTGGTCATGACCTTCAAAATTCATGTTTAAATTCGATTGATTTATTGTGTAAATATTATGAGAAGTCTGTATTTTGTGGTTGTATGAGAATATTATCTGCCTAAATTATTAAAATTCATGTATACATTTTTACCAAGTAGAATTTCACAAAAAAAATGTTTCTTTGATAAAAGGTAAATTTGACGTAGTATGCGTATCTTAGGGACGAAGCCAATGTAGTTTGTATTGTGTGATTTTAGAGGCTGCAAAAGGGTTTGAAATGGATACAGATTGGTTTCATAATGTGCTAGCTAGATCGTCAGAATTATTTGTTAAATGACCTAAGATGGTGCATGAAAAGCTTTCATTAGATGCCAAATACCTGTATACTTACACTAATACGAAAAAAAAGGCATACAATAAATATTTGATTTCCAGGGGAGTTAAAAGAAGTTGCATTCTGATGAAATGTAGGAAATTTCAATCAACTAAAATACAATAAAAAAAATTCTAATTATTATAATTTATTTAATTAAATTTTATCTTTAAAATCTTAAAGTTTATCTTTAGAATTTAAGTCAATCTCTGAGATATCAAATTATTAATATAATTCATCGAATTATTCAATGAAGGTCCATTTATAAACTGATTTTAGAATCTGATGAGACATCTTGCCCAGTTCTTTACAAGTGCCGGCATGGTTGAAAAGTAGCCAGTTCTTCACATTCCCCTTTTATTTTCTTTTTTGTGTGGTTATTATGAATTATTTGGGCTTGTGATAATATCATGGGCTGGATAATTCAAACAGTCAAAAAGGCCCTGTGTACTGCATTGCCTAGGCTAGTAATCCATCTATCCCTTCAAAACAAAATCAGATGGATCATGGAACATACACATGTATCTTCGTTAGTAACAATTTACTTATGAGTAGCACCAATTTAAGTGCTTAATTTTAGTAAAAATGGCCAATTTAAAATCAGACAATTCAAAAAATTATATATATAAACTATGGAGATCAGCATCTTATAACTGTGTTTAGAAAGGATTAATATTTCCCATTTATGAGATTTTGAAATTCATATTAAGAATTGCTAGAATAAGAAGAGCCGCTTATGTCAAAGTTAATATTATCCCTGCATGTAAATAAGAAGATAGATATATTATAATGGTTTTATTTTATTAATTATGATTAGTTGACTTGAAAATATTTTTTTAATTATAGTTCAATTTTTTATTTTTAAATTAGTAATAATATAATGAAGATCTGGCATGGCTGAATATGCATGATTTTTGTACACGTTGCCTAAGGAGGCGTGCACATGCATGCCACATGCTCATCATGCAGCAGAAAAACGCCCGTGGGCCCCATTCATGTTGCAATGCGTACACCCTCATTGGTGCATTTTATGAGTAGATAAACTACTCATGAAATATTAAGCTTCTATTATTTTTTTTTCTCAAGGAATATTTTTTTCTATATAAATTCACATTTTTTCGAATTAATTTCCCACTCGAGAATTGTCAAAGAAAATTACTCGTTTAAAAAAAATCCGGTAATTATTTTTGTCACTACCATAGTACGTATTAGTTGATTTATTAAATTAGTCACTTAGAACAAGTTTCAGTACATCAATCAAAATCATGATAATTTTTTTGGAACCAATCAAACGCAAAGTATGAAACAGTAAGTGAAAAAAATTTTAGCTAGTGCAGGTACATCAAGGTATTCTCATAGTTTGTGGAAATTTACACCTCTTGTAACAATATATATTAGCCGTCACTCCTTAATTATAAATTAAATTCTTTTTCCAAACAATTATAGATTGAACTTACTAACACTTTTTTTTCCTTTGAGTGGAAAAGAAATTTGCGTCACAGGTTGAAAGAATATATCTAAGAATAATCAAAAGATGTGTGAGATATACTTTGCGTCACTGGTTTAAGAATTATCAAAAGTTGTGTGAGATATATTTTGAGTTGGAGAAAAAAAAATATCTAAAATGAATTGTTAGCCACTAAGGTAACTCATCACATAGCATTTATCAAAGTTCGAACACATCTATATTCTCAACGCTCTCGTGTGCTCGTAAGTCGGTCTAACAGTTAGTAAGTGGTTTCTTTTGTCACTTATTCAGCTTGCCACCGGAACTATAATTGGGCTTGTCACTCTTGAGACGCGCCCCTCATTGTGCTAAACACATCGAGGATGAGTGAACGTATGAGTTAGAGAATCTGATATAATAAGAAGATTTAGTTCTTATTCAAAATGATTAGCTAGCAGGACAACCCACCTCTTAGTTTTATCGGGTCCAAACACGAATTCATTTGAATATAGACTTATTCTCAACAAAGATCATTGCTGACTTAGAACATTGTTGTTGATGACGTCGTAAACATTGACAGACCAAATTGAACATTGGAAAGATAAGATCGTCTATTTTTATATTTATGATAATTTCATATTCATATAAGTACACTTTCACAGCTGCATTAAGATTAATTAGGTAAAAAATGTTGTAAAAAATTATATTAATCAAACTTGGGTGCGTGCATGGTCAGTGGTCACGTAGAGGTACGGAGGTGGGCGGCCGGGCAAGAGGCAGCACTTTGTCGGAGGAGCCGATGACGGGATCGTTGCCGGGGAAGAGATGGTGAGTGTTGACGGCGGTGAGGACGAGCAATGCGAGGGAGACGAGGACGGAGAGGATGGAGAGGGCGAGCATGAGGCCGTGGGCGGGGCTACCTTGCACCTCCTGGGCGTACTCCGTCGACGCTAGGGCTAGGCTTGTGAGAGGGAAGGAGTATGCCCACCATGCTACATGAAACTTCCTCATCGACTTCTTGAACAAACATGGCCTTGCAACCTATTATCCCCAAACATACCAATTACTTCAATCTTAACACACTTGTTTATTCTCTAGTTATGATAAATTATGTAACAAATAAGTTCATGTGTCACAGTGTGTAATGGTCCAAAATCTTACATATATTTTTTGTTTTACAAGCCAAATACTGTGCCTTAAAATTAATTTATATATTCACGGCCCTGCTTTGTTTGGCCAGAAGAAATTTCCTGGGTTTTCCTATTTTTGACTAGCCAAGTTTCGTAATAGATTTGGTAGCTTCATATACGTATTGTCAATTTACGTGAGCTATATTTATTTTGCAGAAAAAATTAATGTCAGTTTTAAGTAAATGCAAAAAATAATTTTAATTTTCAAAAAATGTAAATTATGCAATTACCTTATATATAATCTAGCGCCTCATATTTATTTGTACCTAATATTTATAATCTTTTTTTAATATCTTAGATGATTAATCACTTTACGTGTAAAACCTTAAATTTTATTCTAATATTTTCTCACTTTACCTGTATACACATAAATGTTCGAATACTACAAAGAAAACGTGGCATACAAATTTGTCATTGAATATCTATAGATTTGTGGTAAGAAAGTTTTTTCACTATAATTTTTTATATATTTTTCCAATCAGTGACAGATTTCATCGACTTAGTGTAACCTTATATTTTGAAACCAAGTAATTTGGCTTTTTTACGGTGCAAATATTTAGATGATTTTACTACTTTACCTAATTGAAAAGTAATTTGTAATATATATACTTGGCTTTTAACAAGAAGCAAACATATATATATTTACCAGGGAGGCGAAGAGGAAGAGGGACAGGAAGAAGAGCATCTTGGAAGGCTTGTCGAAGCTTCCAGATATGGAGTCCCAGGCCAAGCTAGCCATGCTCGGCGCCGCGAAGAAGAGGAAGAACACCGGCCGGAGCAACGCCGGCAGCCGGTCGCTACCGGAGAACCTCTGATACAGCGTCACGAACAGCACCAAGTAGTGCGCCAGCCCAAGCGCAAAGAGGCACACCGCACTCTCCATCCACCCCATCTCCGCCGCCGCCCTCGCCCCGACCAAGTTCCCGATCACCGAGAGCTGGCTCGTTGGGTTCGCCACTGCCGACAAGAACCTCTTCCCCTTGGTGAACCACTGCCCATATATCTTCACGTCCAGAGCCAGCATCGGAGCACAGAACACAAGCCAAAGAGCCAGGTAACAGGGCTGGCCAGGTGTCAAAAATGGTGAGCTTTGGAGTAGCAGCAGCCAGGAAATCCATGGCGCAAATAGGTAGTTAACTTCGATATGGTGGCAAAACTCGGCTTTCACCGCGGAGAAGTGTCGGAAGCACTTGAGCAGGTAGAGGAGGGAGAGACAGAGGAGGGAGAGCAGAGCTAGGGACCAGAGTAGGATGAACGCCGATTGGGGGAGTAGTCGGAGGAGGCGTCGGAGAGTGTGTGCGTCCTTGGTCGGTTCGATGAGCGTCTTCCATAGCAGAGCTTGGCTGCATAATGCGAGGCTTATCCTAAAGTGCCCTGCACGGAGCCTTGTCAGGATGGGCTGCTTCACCACCCTTGACGAAGCCATTGAACTACCAATATGATCATGGCTAGAGCTGATTGTAGTCAATTCAATATCAATGGCACGAACTTCAGTTGGGTTTTTGATCTGGGTTTCTTCTACCTCAGACACTGAGCAGGTGGGATGGTTGCAATTGCTTTCCTCCATGGATGGTTCATGTCTTGGAGACAGAGAGAGCGCTTGTGCATGGTTTATATAGAAGGGCGGTGTGGGCACGAGGTGATGAGAATTGGCGGCCGTTGATTTTGCATGTGCAAAGATCGGAGATGGCGACTAAGGCGGCCAGTCAGTTTTCTTGGACTCTTGTTCATGGGAGTGAAAAGAACAAATGAAAAAGAACGGTTGTGTATGACTGTGTACTATGCTTGAGGGGAAGGGAAGCTTTTGTAGTTGGAGATGAATATGAAGTACGTACGTATGGATTCATCTTGGTATGGTGAAAAGGCATCTGATTCTTACAATATTGTAGTGATGGACAGTACAATGCCCACTCACTTGATGTTAAGGATAGACCCAAGCTAGCGTGTCAAGTCGCACACTTTTGGGTGAATTTCGACGTTACTTCTTTGATTATAACATCCTTGTTTGTGTTGGGACTTTGCAAGGATGAGTGGTCCTTAACAGCTAGCTATACTTGCTACAGCTCGAGAGAAATGCATGCACGTACAGTTGGGTCAATTTTTATTATAAGTAGTTGTGAGGTCTAAATATAAGGGCTCTCTCATTTCACCTTTTCAAAAAATCAAGCAGACATCTTGAATAAATCAAACTTCTATTCAAACAAAAACATGGAACAGATGTTGTTTAGTTCGGCGTGGTGTGCAGCCTGTCTCCAACTTCTATATCTCACTGGGAATGTTACATCTACGAGAGTCGTGCCACACGACATTAAGGATTCGCCTTTTCCTTAATTTTGAAACATTTCAATCTGACCGGTTTGAAAGGATATAGCCGACTTTTGTTCGTACGTACTACACTTTGAAAACAACTCGTTCCATCTTGTGCTAAATGCTTGCTAGCTAGCATGTATATATATTTATATATAAACTACTGAAGCAAGGTTTAAGTGCTCCGTGTGATTCACTCTTATTCTAATATTGTTCATAAACAATAAAAAAAGAGAAGAAACGTGCACGATGTAATGTTCTTGGAGCCATTTTTAACGTTTTTTTGTTGCACCAAATGAGCAATGCATACATGTGTTTATGGTTACAGCTATAGCAATTCACATCTTTCTAAGCAATCTAGCCGGCGTATAATTAACCAGGGCCAAAGCAAGGCAATGTCTCCGGCTATGGCTTTGTCTTGTGTTTCTACATGACAAAGCAAGCAGCTGTGCAGTATATATGGACTTTTATGCATGCAGACGTCGACCTTCAATCCCACGTCAAGCTGCGGCGGGAGACGATGACCAATCTCCCGAATCTCTTGTTGTCTCGCCTAGCCGAACTCCAAGCAACATTCAATGAGTCCTATTCTTGATATAACTAGTTTGGACAGCTTCCCTTGTATACATGTTAGGGATATATAGGAGAACAATATTTTAGAGAGTGGAATGATTTGAAAGCAACAAATAAGACAGGGATATGGAAACTAGCTTATCTTAAGTATTTTCATGTCAGCAAATTGAGGAAAGGAACCCACATGGATAAAAGCCAACATCATATGTTTATTCCTAGTCGCCGAATTTGAAGAAAAAAAAGTGTAAATTCATGCTTTGATATTGATAGGTAGGACGGCATGCATACTGCTTGGGCTGTATTAGTGCTTTCCACTTCATCTCTTTTTCTACAGAATCTAAAGTGACCCAGCTTGGGCTTTTGCGTGACTTGGACCTCGCTCATTTTATGTGCTTATTTACCCTACACCAAATTGTGTTAGGTATTGGGGTAGATTAAATTAATAATGTTGCATGCCCTTTATTGCTTATTTACCCTATACCAAATTGGGGAAAAGCTTTTTAGGTATTGGGATAGATTAAATTAATATTTTTGCATACCCTTTATGCACATATAATATTTGATTAAACTTGAACAATATGGATCTGTTTGAGCACCACCATCATAAATGGATAAGCAGATTAAGAGGAGTGTCGCCACTAAGTAGCTAATTTATAAATACCCTCAATTTGTAGATACCTTAACCTAACGTTTTTATTCTTTTTCTATTTTTTTTAGAACAAAAAACACTAAAATTCAGTCACTTTCAAAATAAATGGTGAATTTTGTGAGAACTCCAAATTATTCACGCATCTTATACATATTTAGGTAAGATTCGATATAATAATGAAGGTATATTTATAGATGGACCAATTTGGTTTTTAATTTGTTAACACTTCTGCCCAAGCCAATTCAAGTGCAGGTAATCAAGGCATTATCAAAGAAGTATTTTCGAATAGTGAAATTTATTAAGTCATAATTTTCTCATACTCTTAATTATAATTTATTTTAGGAGGTTACTTTTTAGTAAGTTGGGCTCTTATTGGTCAGCCCGGCCTCGCACGATGGGCCAATACTTTAGCCCAGCCCACAGCCTTTGTGGTTGGGCTGGGCCGGGTCCGATCCACTTGACATTTATAATAACCGCCGCCTTTTTACTAATTAATATCCCAACAATTTACACTTCCGGGTTTAGAATCTATATTTTATTTTTTTAAACGGTTTGATAACTGTGCCAACCAAACAGTTTTATCTTATGAATTATAAGTAATTCCGACCTGTGATCTAGTTTTGACCATGAAGAGTGTTATGTATCCGTAATCAAAGATGAGTAATTTTGTATATTTTTGTATATATTTTTAGGTCAAGATTAAATGTATTTCACATGGCTGGAGAAAATGTAAGTCATTTCTTCCCAAATAAAACATGAGTGTTCATAATTCCATTTCACCCAACAGCGACCTCAAACCGTTCAACCAATGTGAAGTAGAGTGACATTGACTTCGCCAGACCCTGCACTCAGGCAGCTTCGCGCTCTTGGTCTCAATCTCTCCCAACAACACAATTAATCACCACCCTAACAACAAAGCCAACACACTTCTCTTTGAATCTAATTCCCCTTAATACTCCATCTTACCAGAGCCCTAAAAGGAATTTGTCGACACGTCTTGACAAAACATTGGCTTCAAACGGCACAGTCTGCTACGGCTAATGCCACTGGGTGGTCCACAGATCGGAAACATACCCTCCAACCTTCGGTGACATCACGAGAACTCCCCCATTCTCCTTCAAATCGAAGCAACCCATGGCATACCCACGTCGGGAGCCATTGCACTTGTACCCACATGGATTAAAGACACACACTACTACTCGTACATGCAAATATTGCGGCAATAAAAGTTGGAGAAGGACTTAGCAGAAGCGTAGAAAGGATGGGAGTGTGGAAAGAATTGGAGGAGAAGTGGAGGTCTTCACCTCAAGAAGTTGTGCTATTAGCTACATGTGCAGCGGTGGTCATAGTTGGTGTTTGTGCCACCGTCCTGTTGAGGACGAGGAGAGTGACGTCCAATGGGCAGCAGCAGCAGGTCATGGGCTGCATGGTTAAGCCAAATTTGATGTCTTCCATTTTGGGCTGCTGGGAGAATTCGGCAGAGCAGCGGCTGGGAGAGGCAATGCCGACGACGTCAACGCTGGCGGGCGGCGGCGGCGGAGAGAGTCCGGCTACGTCGCCGGTGTGGCAGAGGCGAATCATGATGGGGGAGAGGTGTGAGATGCCTAATATTATTATACTAGTATATAGTTTGGATGTTTCGCATAGTCATGCAAAGACGAATATTATCGCAGATTAGCACATGATATTTGCCCATTGGGACAATTTCTTTATCACCTTCGATTTACGAAGGGTCATTGTCTGTGTAATACAGACTGCTCCATGATAGAAAAAGATTGAAGTATTGAGCAGAAAAGAGAAGCACACATTGAACTTTGTCAGTGTGCGAAAAGATGCCATAATGAATACCGGCTTCAGAAGGTGTTCTTTTCGTCCAAGAAAAGGTGAGCAAGCATTCTTTTGTGTCGAAAACAAAACGAAGAACAAGCATTCTGTTCTTACCTCAAACAGGTTGTCCTGCTGCAATTAAGCAAAGAGCATGAACTGCGTGGTGTTAAAAATTGTATCCAGGTAATAACAAGGTAATACTAGGTACACCATCTTCTAGTCAATAACTTTCCCCACACCCGACTCTTTTGGTTGAAAACTACAATTTGTTAACAGATATTTAATTTAGTCATAAAAAATATTTCTAATATCTAATAAAATATTTTATTTATAATTTAAAATCCAATTAAACCCAATTCGAATCTTTTGAACTAAATATATCCCGTACCCAATATAATAACAATTACGATAATTAAAACTTTGTGAAGTAGGAGATTAGAACTGATACTTTGGGATTGTGACCACATAAAGAATGGGAACAGTTGGAAACTCTTGCAAGTAATAAGGAACAGAGCCGGGTTCTATCTTCTCTCTTGCCAACAGTTTTGGTAAATGGGCCTAATAAAGCCCACTCGTTTTCAAACATGGGCTGGGCTTAACAGAAAGAAGCCTTACTTGGGACCATCAGCGCTTTTGCCAAAACCCATGTCCACCCACGTACTCATTCTCTAAGATAAAACTAACTTTTCACTAATTTAAAAAAATGCCCTTAATTGATTAAATGCATTTCTTTAATTAGAGGAAAATATTATAAAATTAAATGAAAACAACCATTCCAATGTGTTTTGGTAAAAAAAAAAATTTTGTCATTGAATTTTCATTTTTCTTTACACAAATCTTTGATACCAACCTTTACTTCTTGTAAAGTCAAAGACAATAATTGGATGGTCTACTTCCCACAAACTCTACTCAACGAAGGTGATGATGAACGTCGATATATGTAAAACCCAGTTTTTTGGTATAGTATGTATATATGAGTCATGACCTTAATCTTCTTTGATATTTAGCACGACCTGGATTTAGACTACGTCTTCCCAGCTCTTATTTTTTATTTTTATTAGAGTCGAATCTAATTAGGTTTAGGATTATGTTTTTCACAAGTTTAATGTGTTTGCCATGTGTTTGGAATCTTTTTTGGATCACACTAACCCTTGTGGGACACACGATACAATTTCAAAAATCATCATGACAGTAGGAAAAACCCTAAGTTTTGAGTGTTAAGTCAACTCATATTTCATTAGCTTTGACACCAATACCTTATTGGGCATAACACTAGTACTTCATTAGGTGTGATACTCATACTTCATTAGGTGTAAGACCTTACTTTAAAATTTATCATTTGACTTTTTTTATATTATTATTGTTTTATCTAATACAGAATTAAACTTCTTGTGTTAGATCGGAGTCCAAAATTCTCCGGCCTATGATTTCCCACAGAAGTAGAAAAAACTACCTAGAATATGAAAAATGATGAAAAGACAATTTAACTGTCATGTAGAAAATTGTAAACTCCCAACCACACATTTTCCCCTCTCTCTTGACCATATAATTTGAACTTGTTAAATCATAATGTTTGGTTAAGATTCAGATGAAAAATAAATGCTAATTATGTTCTTAATCGACTTTTAGATCCCTATAGTAAATATTTACAATGCTTCGTGTCCTATTAGTTGTTTATTTCCTACCAAAAACTGTTAATTTTTTAAGTAAATGGATTAAGGAAAAAATTATTTGATTAAACCCAAAAACGAATTAAATCACCGAGATGTAGCCATCACCTAAAATGATTTGTATTGGAAATAAGATTGCGGACCGGAATTTGGTGATATCCACCAAATACACCCTTAACCTCCTTTGTCCTCTCAATATATTTACTCAATATCAATTTCCACAATTAATTTCAAAATCCCTTTTAAGTATTTGATGTTGTTATATTTAACTTAACCAAATTATATAGATAAAAAAAATATCACAATAATACTTTCTTCATCTTCTTCATATTAAATTATCATGAAAATATAAATTGATGATAGAAGCGTAACTAAATCCATCAAAATAAAATGATTATTGGCTTCTTTAGGTTTTTTTTTATCTTCTAAATTCAATCTGATTCTCCACAACCAAAATTTTTAGATAATGAGATACTATTAAAAAAATACCTGTGAATTTAGGGACCATAGCCGTATTTATTTTAATTTTTTATAATTTTAACTTAACCTATTATAAATTAAAAATTATGAAATTGGTATATATATATATATATATATTTTTA
>JAVDBV010004045.1:0-11363 GCA_032619315.1 Piper longum | reverse complement strand
TATATATATATATATATATATATATATATATATATATATATGTTACTCCCTTTATTATAATTTATCCTTAAAATTTTTACTTTAAAGCTACAATATTTTAATTTTTCCAAATATTACATTTGCAATTAAACTCTTCATGCAAGTTGAATCAGATTAGCAAAGCCCAAGTCTTTCATCATTTCAGTTTTTTGTTAAAATGTTTTTTTTTTGAGCGAGTATCGTATCTAGAGCAATGTCACAAGCCTACTATTTTGTTAAAAAATATATATTCTTAGCTTGGAATTTCGAGTTTAAGTAATTCTCGTCATTTGAACTCGTAGTATAAAATTTCGAATTCAAGTTTCATCCAATCGAATTAAATGTTGTAAAACTTAATCAATAAATAAAAGCCGCACTTCAGATAAAATATTCTTCTCTAACTCCCCTAAAATATATAAGCAATCACATAAATACTGATCCATAAAATTTATTTCAATTCACATCAAAAAAATAAAGGATTACGACTTTGCCCGATACAATTATTATTTTTATATCAAAGCTGAAATAATACGACATTTTGTTAGAAGAAATAATTCAACAAATTGGTATTGGATTGACTAAAAATTGTAGAACTTCCACGTCAATGTGGATCAAGACGGTCCCCTAGATAGGGCCCCCAATCACATACCAAGACAACATCATATGTATAAACACAATTTGTGTCTGCAACCTCTTGCCACAGTGGAAAGATCTTCAATTCATAAGTCTTCGTCGGCCTGTCTCTCCTACTGCGGCGTTTCTCCTCCAATATACTTCTCCTTCGAAGGATGAAACCTCAACAGTGGAAAATGCAGCCTTTGGCTTCATGGGTCTTCGTCCACCTCTGCTTGTTCATGGATGTGTCTTCCTTCCCCTCTGATAGAGTCACCGGATTGCCTGGTCAACCTCCTGTGAGCTTCCAGCAGTTTTCTGGGTATGTCACCGTAGGGGAGAAGATGCAGAGATCTATCTTCTACTACTTTGTGGAAGCTGAGATTGATCCAACTTCCAAGCCATTGGTCCTCTGCTTGAATGGGGGTTTCCTTACTTCTCTCTCTTCTCTGCGAACCAGCATGGTGCTGTTTTATTTGCCCGTTGGAGAATTTGAACCATGGATTTGCAAATTTAGTTTAACGAAATCATCGTGTCACTATGCTTCTCCTTGACTTCTATGTAAATCTGGGTGTTGCTTATATTTGCAGTTGCTTTCTGAGTATATCTGCTTGGTTAAAGAACTTATAATCTATACCCTTTTTCCACTTTCATTTTTCATCACTCTTTGTTGGGTAGCTTGAAAATGATGTATGCTAAGTGAAGGGCCTCGCTGTTCTTCTCTTGGAGTAGGATCGTTCTCAGAAAATAGGCCTTTCAGACCAAGCGGGGAGGTGCTTGTTAAAAATGACTACAGCTGGAACAGAGGTTCTTCTCCACTACCTCAATCTTACTGAAATTTCCATCACTCATTTCCAATTTGCAGGTGGATGTTCTCTGCAATGTTTCTATGCTTTTTGTTTGCAGAAGCCAATATGTTATACTTGGAAAAACCTGCGGGTGTTGGCTTTTCCTACTCTGCAAATTCTTCTTTCTACGTTGGCGTGAATGACTATTAATACAGGCATGTTTGCTCCTCCTTTCCTTCTCTTGCCAACGGAACGGATGCAAGTACTTGCTCTGTATCTGAACTGGAACCATATTAATTTATCTGAGACTGTTGTGCTCTTGGGTTCTTAAGCCAGGGACAATTTAGTGTTTCTCAGACGCTGGTTCCTAAATTCCCACAGTACCAGCAGAGAGACCTTTACATCACAGGAGAAAGCTATGCAGGTCATGCCTCACTCTTGATCAGCACTCATCTTACTCCTATTATATAAGTTGAATCTGGGTTTTCAAGTCCAAATAAAATATTGTCTAGGTCACTATGTCCCACAATTAGCTCAATTGATGGTTGAATTCAACAAGAGAGAAAAATCGTTCAATCTCAAGGAATTGCTGTGAGTAGTTTTCTGCCGAAATGCTACAACAATGAAAGTCATTAGATCATTTGAAATTATTGGTTCTTATTAGTTTGTTCTTGTTGGCTTTCCAGTTGGGAAATCCCATATTGGAGTTCTCCACCGACTTTAACTCAAGAGCCGAATTCATGTGGTCTCATGGTCTGATTTCAGACCCCACATACAGAGCCTTCCCCTCTGGCTGTAACTACTCCCGGTATGTAAGTGAGTACTACAGAGGGACTGTTTCACCAGTTTGCTCAAGAGTCATGAGCCTGGTCAGCAGAGAAAACAATCGATTTGTGGACAAATACGATGTAACACTCGATGTTTTGCATCTCATCTTTTCTCTCATAGTCCAAAATCATTTTCCTCATGTAACTTAACTCCAAAATAAACCACATACATCTCCTATGTTTTTTCTCGCCTTTTGTATAAAATTTGCTATTCACATCTTCGAAGAAATAGTACCAATTTTCTAAATGTCAAACAGCAAGCTGTGGAGCACATAGATGTGTGTCTGGAAGATGAAACAGCCAACTACTTGAACCGGAAAGATGTACAAGCAGCTCTCCATGCTTGTTTGGTTGGAGTCACTGATTGGGCTGTCTGCAGCAGGTTTGATACCAGTTTTTATAATTCACGTACAAGACAATAAAATAAGGTTGGAGTAATTTTTAGTGTATTTTCTTCTCCAGCATCCTGGATTATGAGCTTCTGGACATAGAGTTGCCCACCATATCTATTCAACTTACTAGTCTACAGGTACGAAATACAAGAGAATGTGGCAAGCGCTTTTAGCCTTTTCAGTTAATTTAGTCGTGTGATATAAGAAGGGAGAAATGAATTCTTGGTGGAAACTGAAAGCATACTCTTTTTGAAAAGAAACATATTTTTTTCCCAAACAATGGGGATCAAGATTCGGTGATTCCACTCACATAGAAAGCTGGTCCATGGGTTGGCAGCAAAGCTAGGACTGAGTATCACAGTGCCATACCGAGTCTGGTTCGAAGGGAAGCAGGTGATGCTCGGCTGCCCATTATAAAAGTACTGTTTACATGGTGTTGAATTGCATTATTTTGTTAGCCTATGTATTCGAAAAATCTGAAATAATAATAATACTAATTAAAAAACCATTTGATAAAATATTTGTAAAATATAAAGTAATTAAAGCACTTTTTGAAAACCATTACACAACATTTGCAAGCTAGAAAATGGAATTTTTAAAAAAAATGAAGATAAATTTTCATTAAAAAAAGGGAAAAATTATAATAAGTCTAAGTCTTATCTGACAAAAGGCTAAAAGAGAGAATACACCAAAAGTCATTAAAAATTTTCCATTATTCAAAAAAAGAGTAATATTCTTCTAATATTACTTAGCCGTGGATGAATTATGAGTAATTATAAAAAAAAGAAATTTATATATAATAACGAAAAAACCACCCTCACATCTATTTTTTTTTTATTTAACATAGTGCCAGTCGGGCTACCACCAGTGGATGGTAAAACCTAGCTACTCAACCTAGGGTGGTCAGATCTGTCACCCTAGGCCGGGGTGGCCACGACTACAACCTGTCTGGCGACGGCTCATTGAAAAACAAAAGAAATATATGATGGTTTTTTGTCATTCTATATAATTTTTCCCTTTTCCAATAATTATGCATAATTCTCCTACTACCAAGTAATATTAAACGAAAATTTTCTTTTTTTCGGTAAAAAACTCTTCTTTATTATTATTGAGGACATGAGATGTTAGTTGAATGTCAAAAATAATTGAAGTGAGCTTTTTATTGTGTTTAGATGTCTTGAAAGATTTTTTTTTTATGCTTGTAATAAATATAGAGTAAGAAAAGTGATAAAGAATGGTTTTACAAGCAAGCTAGCTAGAATATGAATTTTTTTTTAAAGCTTGAACAAATTGTTGGGTTTCCCTCACCCATTCGAATTGAAAAACTCAATTGTCAGTTTTTAACTTTTCGTTTATTACACTAATGGTTAGTGTTTCGTATACCAATGTATGATTTTTTGTCTTTTTTATATAAGTTTAATGAAGTGGCTTATAGAATTCTACTTATATTCTTCTATATAAATGAGAATTCTGTTAATGTTAAAAAGAGCATCATCTTGAGAGTGTTTGATCACATTTGCCTCATAAAAAGGAGAATTTGGAGAAGTTTTTCATCATCTCATATTTAAGTCAAGGTTGTAATTCAGGGTGTGAGGTTGTTCTAATTTTCATTTAAGGTGTATCTTATTTTCTCAATTTCTCATATATTGTATTTTCAAAAATTATAACTTTTAGATCTTGTTATCGGTTTGATTTGTGTTAGGAAAGTTTTCTCAATTTTTATTAGATACTTTATTGTAAGAGATTTCTTAAAATTAATGTTGATCGAGTATATTGGTTTTTTTTTTTCTCTAAATTGGATGAAAGTTTTCATCCATTTTTGTTATCTTGGTGTCTCCTACTCATCTTATATTTATTTTCATTTCATCTTGAGGAAAAAAAATATTTTTTGGGTTGTTTCTGCTGGAGCGCCGATTTCCCAACAAAAGCAGCATCATAGCCTGGTTAGCTTTGGCTTTTTTTTTTATTTGTCTTGGTTTTGGGTAGTAATCTTTTTTTGTGTCAAGATGAATGATGGGAAATATGTTAAGGTGGTTGCCCTTAAGGGTAAGTCTAATTGACATTACTATAAGGGTCGTATGATTAATTATTTATTTACTAAGGATTTATATGATCTAATTCTTGGTCCTCCTGAGTCGTCGAGTTCCAGTCCACTGTTGAGTGCTACTCCAATTGTGACTGATGAAGGGAAGGCTTCTTCAATTCTTCTTCTTTTGCCTACTATTATGGCTGAGTTGAGTGTCACGGCTGAATGGACCAAAATGGACAGAAAATGCATGGCTTTGACGAGACAATGGTTAGAACATAACGTATATAACAATGTGACAGGAACAAAGACAGCCAAAGGGCTTTGGGATAAACTCTTGTATATGTATAAGAGAGACACTCTTGTAAACTGAAATTTACTAGTTAAAAGGTTGATGAATCTTCATAATAAGAATGGGACATAAGTCAATGGCTACATCAATGAGATGCAAGGTATATTATCTCAATTATCTAGTTTGAATATGCATTTTGATAATGTTTAGCAAGCTTGTTTGTTATTGAATACTTTACCGGAGTCTTGGGAACCTTTAATTATTTCTTTAAATAATTCTGACAAGCAACTAACTTTTGATATGGTTTCAAGTTGTATTTTGAGTGAATAAGTGAGAAGGAAAATACAACATGTAACCTTCTCTAATTCATCTCAATCATTGGTTTCTAATTTTAGTTCTTGGGGAAGATCAAAGAGTACAAATCTAAGCGGAAAAGATAAGAGTAGAGGAAGATCTAAATCCAAAAATAAGATTTTCAAGTGCTTTTATTGTGATAAAGCTAGCCATAAGAAGCGGAACTGTTAGAAATACAAGAAAGATCTAAGAAATGGTAAAGTGTTTGACAATAAGAGTGAAGATGATAAGACTGTCAATGTTGCAACAAAAGATATACTAATCATCCTTGATGATGGAAATGATTGTTTAACAACGGAAATGATTGTTTGACAACTAATGATGATATTAGTTGGGTGATTGATACTGATGCATCATTTCATCCTACCCCTATAGGTATTTTTTCAACACCTATGTGACAACTGATCTAGGTGTGGTGAAAATGGGCAATAATGAGATTTCTAAAATTATTGGTCATGGTGATGTGCATATTGCGACTGATTCTAGTTGCAAATTTGTTTTGAAAAATGTGCGTCATATTTATGATTTAAGATTGAATTTGATATCAATAAGTGTGCTAGATGATGAGACTTATGTTTCACAATTTTCATGTGGCCTATGGAAATTGGTGAAAGATTTTCTAGTGGTTACTAAAGGGAAGAAGTATTGTGGCCTTTATAAGACTGCATCTAATATGGTTCATGGGGAAGTTAATGTTACTTCTATTACTTTCAGAGCTGATTTATGGCATAGAAGATTGGGACAAATGAGTGAAAATAGGCTAGAATTTTTGAAGAAGAAGAACTATCTTCCATAACTTGATCGGGCAACACTAAGCTCTTGTAATCATTGTTTAGCTGGAAAATAATATAGGGTTTTTTTTTCTAACCACTAGAAAAAAGAAGACACAAATATTTGAACTTGTACATTCTGATGTCTGTGGTCCAATAGAGATAAAGTCTCTTGGTAGAGCTTTTTATTTTGTCACTTTTATTTATAATGCTTCAAGGAAAGTATAGTGTTACTGTTAGAAGAACATAAGTGATGTGTTTAATACTTTTAAATCATTTCATGTTCTTGTACAAAGAGAAATAGGGAAGACTTTAAAATGTTTGAGAAGTGATAATGAAAGTGAGTATTGTTCTAATGAGTTTCAGGTTTATTATGGCAAACATGTCATTCATTATGACAAGATTGTTCCTTATACTCCATAATTGAATAGAGTGGCTGAAAGAATGAACAAAACAATTTAAGAAAAGGTTAGGTGTATGCTTTCTACAGCAAAATTACCTAAAGGATTTTGGGCTGAAGTTGTTTGTACTGCTTGTTATTTAATTAACAGGTCTCCTACACTTGCTTTAGATGACGATATTTTTGAAAAAGTTTAGACTGGTAGGAAAATAAATACACTTATTTAAGGGTGTTTGGTTGTAAAGCCTTTGTACATATGTCAAAAGAATTAAGGTCTAAGCTTAATGATAAGACATTTGAATACATATTTCTAGGTTATAGGGATGAAGAGTTTGGTTTTAGACTTTGGGATCCTTAGGAAAAGAAGATAGTTCGAAGTTGGTATATGGTGTTTCGAGAGAATCAGTTTCTAGAGGACTTTAGGAATGACACAACTACCTAAAGTGATACCTAGGATTATGTTGTGAAGGTTAAGACTTCATCTACTCCTCCAACGGTTGTAGAGGATATTATTTAAGATGTTGCTGAATGGATTGATGAATAAGTCAGAGATGACATTCCTATTTATTTGCCTTGTGATAGTGGAGGTGAGGGTAATGACATTTCTGATGATACAGTTCCTGATGTTGTTGATAAACATATACATGATGGTGATCGGGTTGTCGATCAAAGAGAGGCTAATCCTACTAGAACAAAATTTTGTAAAATTGTTAAGTTATTCACGAGGTATCCAAAGTCTACTTACGTGACTCTTACAGAAAGTGGTGAGCCTAACGACTTCAGTGAAACTCTTAATCACAAAGAGAAAGACAAACGGGTAAGTGTCATGTGAGAGGAATTAAAGTCATTGAATGAGAACAAAATGTTTGAGCTTGTGAATCTTCCTGTAGAGAGAAAGGTCTTGAAGAACAAGTGGATTTATCGACTTAAGCATGAAGAAGGTAACTCACAACAATGGTACAAGGCAAGACTTATGGTAAAAGATTTCGAGCAAAATAAAGGTATTGACTTTGACGAAATTTTCTCACCTGTTGTAAAAATGTCTTCAATCTATTGTGTGTTAGTTTTAGTTGCAAGTATGGATTTGGAGGTTGAACAGTTAGATGTGAAGACTCTATTTCTCCATGGTGATCTTGATGAATCAATATATATGAAACAACTTGAGGGTTTTATATATAAGAAAAAGAAACAGATGGTGTGTAGATTGAAGAAGGGCTTGTATGGCCTCAAGCAAGCTCCTAGATAGTGGGTATAAGATGTTTGACTATTTTATGGATAGTCAAGGCTACAACAAAATTATTTTAGACCATTGTATATTTATTAAGAAATTTGGGAAGAATGATTTTTATCATTTTGATTCTTTATATTGATGATATGTTGATTATTAGACAGGAAAATCAATAATTACAGATTTGAAGGAAAATTTAGGCAAATCCTTTGCTATGGTAGATTTGTGTCCTGCTAGGCAAATTCTTGACATGTCCTCTGACGGGATAGAAAAGCTAAGAGAATTTGGTTATCCTAAATGAAATACGTTAAGAAGATTTTTGAGCGGTTCAACATGAAGGAAGCTAAGCCTATTATTGTTCGACTAGGAGCTCAATTCAAATTGAAGAAGGGTAAGCTAAGTGAAATAGAAGTAAATGAAATAAAGAATGTCTCTTATGCATCAGTTGTAGGAAGCCTTATATATGCTATGGTTTGTATTAGGCCAGATATAATGTATGTTGTCGGTTCAGACATTTGTCTAATCCTGGTAGAGAATATTGTCAAGCAATTAAGTGGATATTGGGATATTTGAGAGGTACTTCTAAACTAAGTTTATGCTTTGAGGGAGATAAGCCTATATTATCATGCTATACTGATGTAGATATTGTTGGTGATCTTGACTAAAGGAAGTCTACTTTGGGGTTATTACTTTTGTAAGTAGTGCTGTTTCTTGGCAATCCAAATTACAAAAGTGCGTTGCTTTATCCACAACTAAAGTTGAATTCATTGCAGTTACAAAATATGCAATAGGTTTTATGGTTGAAAAGACTTTTAAATTAAATTGGGATAAGTCAATATAAGTATGAGGTACTTTGTGATAGCTAAAGTGCTATACATTTTACTAAGAACTCTAGTTTTCATTTAAAGAGTAAACACATAGATGTTCGATATCATTAGGTAAGAGATATGATGGAGAGAAAATTATTAGAGTTAAATAAGGTTCACACTGACAAAAACATCTTAGATATGTTAATCAAGATTTTAAGAAAAGACAAATATTTATTTTGTTTAAGTGGAATTAATATGGAGAATTTTGTTACCAGTTATATCTAGTTAGCTCATGGATTCGTAAAGGGGAGGATTTGTTGAGTTTTCCTCACCCATTCGCATTGAAAAACTCAATTGTTGGGTTTTGGCTTTTCGTTTATCACATTAATGGTTGGTGTTTCGTATGTGTGATTTTGTCCTTTTTATATAGGTTTAATGAGGTGACTTATAAAATTCTAATAATATTCTTTAATATAAAGGAAAATTCTTTTGATGTTAAACAAAACATCCTCTTAAGAGTTTTTTTAGCACATTTGTCTCATAAAGGAAGAGTTTGGAGAAATTTTTCATCATTTCAAATTGAAGTCGGGGTCATAATATAGGGTGTAAGGTTGATACAATTTTTTATTTGAGGTATGTATTATTTTCTCAATTTCTCATGTATTGTATTCTCAAGAATTATATTTTTTAGATCTTGTTATTAGTTTGATTTTTGTTATGAGAATTTTCTCAAATTTTATTCGATAGTTGATTGTAAGAAATTTCTTAATCAAAGTTAATCGAATGTTGGTTTTCTTTTCTTTAAAGTAGAGGAAAGTTTTCATCTAATTTTTTTTATCTTGGTGTCTTATAGTTATTTTGTATTTGTTTTTATTTCATCTCGAGGAAAATATTTTCTAAATTATTTTAACTAGAACGTCTATTTCCCAATACAAATTTCCCCCCAATAATTATAACAGCCAAATAGTACTTTGAGAGCTCTATCACTTTTTGTAAATGCAATAAAAGAGTTTTTACGGCTAACAGTTTTCTTAAAATGTCGTATAAAATTTCTCTTACAACCAAATGCCATTAATTAAACACTTGATGCAGTAATTTGTCCTTTCAACATATAATTTGGAATGCCCGGAAGTTATGCGTTGCAGTTGTGATCTATCTTTAACATTCTGATCCTATAATAGTAGGTGAATTTTCTGGGTTCAGGTTGGTGGGTGGAGTCAAGTATATGGCAACATTCTTTCTTTCGCCACGATCAGAGGTGTGCTTCTCATGAAGCTCCCGTCTCACAGCCAGAGAGATCACTTGTGTTGTTCTGAGCCTTTCTTCAAGGGAGGCCATTGCCGGAAACATTCTGAAATATAGGGGTTATACCCCTTGGGTGCGTGTAGCAATCGGTTGGTGTCACGTATATCAATTTGCACAATGGTGTACTGCCGATTAATGACCGAAAATGTGCATGAAAAAATGGTGAAGAAACTGTATGAAAATTTTTTGCAAAATGGTGAAGAAACTGTGCATGAAAAATTTGCAAAATGGTGAAGAAATTGTGCATGAAAATTTTTGTAAAGGAAATGACTGAAAATGTACTCGGTCCAATTAAAAGGACAAAACCCTGACAATGAAACTAAATTAATCGTTTTTCTATTTTTTTATTGTTAGATCCTACATCATGCGCCATTTCTCGGCGAAAATTTTTTCCCTAAACGTTGAATTTCGTTTACTAAAATGACGTCAAAATAAATAATTCCACAAAGGGTGAATTGAAATTTTTGGGTGCTACCTAGGCTAGCCGTGCAGTAGGTCGACAAAAACTATTAATTAAAACCAAAAAAACCATTGGACAAGTAGTTAGGAGAGAAGCTTAGAAAAAAAAAATGGTAATAAGGCAATGTGAGCCTTTTCCCACATTTTCCCTCACTTAGAATACTTTAGCATAGCCTATGTTATAAATAAATCTAATTGTCGACATAAATCCTTGTTTGAAAACAATTAGATACTATAATTTAATAATTTGACATTTATAAATAAATTGTCATTTAAAGCTATATTTTAATTATACAAGCAATCGATTATAATAATTTAATTTCTGGTTTATTTTTATTATATTTTAATTATTAAAATTTCATACTTCCTAACATGTGAGACTTGAGGTAGGCAAGGCCACAAAGGCATCGAAGGTTAATGGTTGTGGAGAGGACCGCAACGTCGGTGGTGAGGTGGTGGTGACGGTGGTTTGCGAAAACGCGCAATGGCAAGGGGGTCGTGACAGCAATGGCAAAAATATGGCCTTTAGTTGTGCCACAAGACGACCTCAGGCATGCACCGTTCAGGCCTAGGGAAGAGTCGGGAGGGCAGTGAGTAACCAACGGTAAGGTTACCCGTAATAGGGTGGGAGGGAAGGAAGTGGCTACTGTAAATTTTATAATAAAAACTTCACTCCCTCACGACTCAAGTCAATATTACAAAATAAATTTAAATAAAATTATAAAATAATTTTATCATAAAAACATGACTGACCCCAACTAGAGTCCAGAGCAAGTCAAATTTTTATTAAAAAATTATATTATTTTATTTTCAATATATTTTATAATATTGACTTGTATTACAAAATTATTTTATTTTATTTTTCAAATTTATTTCATAATATTAACTTGAGTTACGAAATTATTTTCTTTATTTTTAAAAATTTATTTTGTAATATTGATTCGATTCGAAAATGAGTAAAATTGTTATTATGAAATGGCCCCTAACCACTCTATTTTTAACCCCTACCTTTTCCCTACCCATGATCGCCCCCCTCCTTTATTTTTGTCGCGCCACCCTGACCACTAGTGACCTCGCCGCTAC
>JAVDBV010004044.1:0-13744 GCA_032619315.1 Piper longum | reverse complement strand
GTTGGGAGTAAAGGTGACGAGCATGCAATGCTTGACATGAATGATAATTAGCAGTAAGACGCGATGAAGAAAAAAGAAAAAAAAACATAATTTATTCTTTCAAAAAAAAAAAAGAAAAAGAAACACAACTTTTCTATCAAAAAAAAAAAGCAACGTAACTTTTCACATGTGTATACTATTGAGAGATCTAGTTACTTATCTGTATGATTTATAAAAAGTTAAAATTATATTCACTTTTCAAAATCAGTGAATAATTATATATTATGAAAATCATATCATATTAAATAAACTACTGATTTATATGTAGAGATACCATGATGTTTTACATCACATTAAATTATTAAAGACCTAGGACTCGGACTTAACTGAACAGGCCAATAGAAACATTTCAATATTGACTCTAAACCGATTTAGAATCATATATATACTATTTTTTAAATTCGATAAGTAAAAAAATATATCAAATAAATATTTATCACCATCTTTGGCACTTGAAATTTGTAAATATATTATTTTCATTACTTAGAATTATTGATTTATCTTAATTAATAGAAAATTACTGCACTTTAATAATTTTTTTACTGGACTTGGAGAATTTGTGATTAAAAATTATTTATGAAGTTCGGCTAAAAAAAATCAAATGAATGGAGTCAAACTCGGAAAATCTTTAGAGTTAAAAAAAAGTTTTAAAATTATGCATTAAATAAGTCAAAAAATGCTTCCCATTTTCTTTTTTGATTTTCCTTTTCTTCTTTTCATTTAAAAAAATAACTTTCCATTTTATGTCTTGTAGTAAAAAAATTCTTTTTATTGCTTTAAATCTTTTCTCAATTGTAGCATCTTTGCATATATTTTCGTTTATCATAATGTAATAACATAGCTTTAAAATTTTGGGCTAAAATAAGTGAATTAACAGGATCCCTTGGCTTGCGTATAACATATACAGATGAACTTTATAGTTTTTACTTAATAGAATTGAAGGTCATTTAAAATGATGTTATTGGCCGTTATGTTTATGAGTTCCCATCTTGTAAAATTGTTTTGGCATACCCGTACACTTCTTCTTTTCATAGGTTTCTTGTTTCCCCATGCTTTCTTTCAGAGTTTATGGAGAGCACGCAATTTAATTTTTTACCGTGGACATAGAGTGAACATAACATCTGCGTTGGCTAGATTTATCAAATTCTCTCTTTCATATTTGAAGTAATTTATTATATTTTATTTAATGTAACTTATTAGCTACCAACATAGGTGAAAAACTTGAAACTCAGTCGAATCAAGCAACTCATTCAAGGTCATTTATAATACCTTTTCAATGTAGAAAATAAAAAACACAAAATAATGAATTATACTAAGATGTTAATTTACTTCAATTATAAAAATGTTAGTAATGTTTCAAAGGCTTTATTTCTTGATTTTGATAGTTATAATAGAGTCAATCGTATTGTCATAGTTGCATGGAGTTACTTGAGCATTTTAGAGTGTGACTTAAGGATGTTTAATGAATAAAATCAACTAATAGTTGAAGATTTTTGAATAATATAAAATTCTTGAACCAAGATTACCTTAGCTAGTAATTGCCATCATAATTATTGGTTACATTCCTGAATGAGCTGGATAAGAATAAACACGAAACCATTATTTGGTCATGTAACAAAGAAACATTGTATGAAATAAACATATGCTACTCTTTTTTAAGATTATTTATCATTGACATATGTATATTTAATTTCCTTTTAAATAGGTTTTCTTATTATACATTTGTACTAAAAACAGGGTTAAATATGGCAACTAAATAGTACCACTATAATATCCCACTTACCTAGTGTATGCTCTCACATGAAATGCCTCAGACCCTCTTCTATATTCTAAAACTCCCGTCGGATTCCTAAACTTAAAATTCGGCTCACTTCGAATAGAGCAGTTATAAGTTAGACCAGTGAACAAAAATGGATTTGGAAGGGAAGGCAGAGATCCCTATCATCGACATTGGCGGTGCTAAAGTAGGGCCTCGCCAGCGGGAAAAGTTGGTGAAGCAGGTAAGGGAAGCGCTGGAAAAATGGGGTCTATTCCAGGCGGTGAACCATGGGATATCCTCGAGCTTCATGGACAGGGTTCTCTTGGAGACGCTCAAGTTCCACGAGGAAGGGAGCAAGGAGTCGAAGCAGGCGGCGTGGCCGGACAACTCCACGGCCAAGGTACGTTACCGGAGCAGCTTCCAACGCCACTTGACGCACCCCAGCTGGAAGAACACCTTGTCCATTCACTTTACCCCTGACGCTCCAAATCTTGACGAGTTTTTCTCCCCTTACAGGTGTGTTATATACACATTCTACTACCCATAATATTCTACCCATTTTCTTTTCCGTTGTACATATCAATCTTATTCAGATTTGTCAATCTAGAGCTTCTCCTTCTAAATATATGCGCACCCACTAATATTGTTAGCCGTAGGAATGCAGGACTTGATCAGCATATTAATTAGTAATTTAGTTGCTCGCTAAAGACGTTGTAGAGTTTGGGGTAGATGTCTGAGTAACCGGGTTTATAATGAGTGACAGGTGTTCTCAATAGACAGGAAGTTGATCCGCTTGCGAGACATTTAATTATGGTTGAGTAAGATTAGTCTTAAGAGAATACAGGTTAACAAGATCAGTACTTGCACTCTTTTGATATAAAAAATAAAAATAAAAGATAAAATCAAAATAAAGAACAAAGTTGTTGAGACTAAAAAACGTCTTATCATAATCGTAGAGAGCCAAAATCTCATCCCAGCTTCTCCAGTGGGTTGAGATTTCGGTGATTTCATAATCACTAATACAGATAAATTCCATAATCGCTTAATCATGCCATCTTAATTTGCTTTCTTATTTTTTTTGAAGTTCAAATGAAATTGTCAGCATTTGTTTTTTGAATTTGTTTGAATTGCTACTTTTTATTCAGTCTTGTGAAAACACTGCTAACATCACGTTCTTACGAATAAAATTAAAATCTTAATGGATCTAAATAATATGATAAAAAATCTTGATCTTTAACCAGGACAATAAGTCGTAATCAGATGATATGCCTCTAAATGCATTATTTGCATAAAGCAAAAACATTTGAGAGGCGTTTTATAGGTCTATTACTATGCGGTAAAAACCAATCTATGAGATCGCCCAGTTATTTGGAATTTTGGATATATATGCTTCTTCAAAAGATTGTCCTTGTCCTTGAGGATTTGTGGTGCCCAAATTAAACCAGGAGTACACCTGTCTCTCATGAACTAGCACTTATAAAAAAAAAGACTTCTTACTAATATCTGTATAAGTAGCCAACTTGTCACGTAGCTTTCAGCTTTCGTATAACTCATTATTTATTTTATGAATCACATATGCATACATGAGTACGTTACATGTATAATTTTTTATCAGAATGAGAGTAATGCTATGTACGTTACTTTGATGGGTTTATTTGATGAACTACTGGATCCTGCTTACATATCAATTTTTTAAGCTAATTAAAATTAAAATGGGAAAAGTAAGGACAATTTTGATGGTGAAAAAGGATTTCCCTACCCATAAACATGGAAGATTATATTTATGATCAAATATTTAATATTTTTTGTGTGGTATCATGATCAATGCATGAATATGAAGAGAGACAATTCTAGAGTACGCGAAGCAGGCAAAGTGGGTGGGGGAGTCGCTGCTGGGGCTGGTATCAGAGGCGATGGGGCTGGAAGAAGATAGACTTAAGAGGATGGGTTGCTTGGAGGGGATGAGAGTCGCTTCTCACCTCTATCCCCCTTCTCCTCACTATGACCTTACCGTCGGCATTCTTCCCCACTCTGACCCTTCCTTCCTCTCCCTTCTCCTCCAAGACCCGGTCGGAGGCCTCCAAGTTCTGCAACACCATCGCACCTGGCTCCCTGTCACCCCTGTCCATGGGGCACTCGTCGTTAGCGTCGGGGATCTCCTTCAGGTAATTATATGCATACCAAAATATATACTATTATACACAAACCTAAATCAAAATATTGACATAGTAATTCCCATCATCCACACAATTAGCTATGTCAAATCTTCCAATCTTCCTTCTATTGTTTTTTTCACAAGTGAAGTGAGAGATTTGGAAGATGCTAATACGCAATATTCACTATAACGTACCATGTTGCGTTCAATTGTTACAGAAGCCCACACAGGTTTACGCCCATGATAAGCTCACGTATTCTTGCTTTTTTTTTTTTAGTTGTCAAAAGAGATATAGCATATTTAGTTCTGATCGTCATATATGACCTATATTTCCATTTATTTTAAACTTGTCTGCCTGAACATAATTGACACCATTTTAAAGGGTATCTCTTACTTAGACTTTGGTAAAAATTTGGCTACATAGATTGTGATATTTGGTTGACACAAAAGAAATGTAAATAAAATAATTTTTTTTAAAAGTAACGTTTTTATAATGTATTTTTTATTTAAATTAATTATAATTACCTTTAAATGGAGTACTTTCCAATGAGTAAAATAATTTTTCTTTTTTTCTTTTCTATTGAGATATGAAAAAGGATGAATTTTTTTTATCGGAGAGCACATAGAGCCATCATTATTTTCTCCTATTTTTATTAAGGTTAACTATTTTGAACTTTTTATGTCATTTACGCTACTTTCATATCAACCGACAATGAGAAAGATAACAAAAAATAAATAAATATTTATGATGTATGACATACCCAAAATGTAAACATCTGGCCAACCATAAATTGATATGCATAAATCATTCTTTCATACCTAAGGACCCGTTTGATTGACATGAAAATAGTATAAATAAAAAATAATTTTATAAGAAATAAAAATATAATTACATGAAATGAAAAGTTTTAATATTTTCTTTGTGTTTGGATAATATAAAAATAAGATGATGATGACATATTTTTTACAATGTACACATGTCTCCCAAATTTTCCCCGAATTTGCTTTTATTTTTTCTAAGAAAATGTTGCTTTGTAAATTTTTTGCATAAATTTAATTTGACTAAAATTAATTTTTTTTACCAAATTTCAAGATATCAAAAAATAAGAAAGTTTTTACATTCAAATTTTATATTTTTTATAGAATTTTAAGACAACTAAATAGACCTTAATTAAAGATATATAAACATATCACTGCATATATATTTGATGTGCTTATAATTTTTCAGCCTACAAATAATATTAGATGAGAGATTATTTTTGGGGATATTATAATTCACTAATATCATAATTCATACATTTTATAAAAGTCGATCTTTGATTTTTTTATTTTTTTGACCTATCACCCTAATCTATGTCCAATTTTGTTCAATCCATCGGAACCAAATTGACCATAATATTATTTGTAATGATTCGGCTAAGATCTAAAAGCAAAACCATATTATATATCCGATCTTAACATTGAATATGGAACTATTTGACGGCATCTGCCTAATTTTTTTCCAATATATATTATTATATTTAATATGAATAAATGGGATTGTGATATCCGTGAATTATGTTTTCGTTTGAGCAGCTGGTGTCAAACGGGAAGCTGACAAGCGTGGTGCATAGGGTCGCGGTAAGCCAGCACATGGGGAGAACGTCGGTGGCATGTCTCATCAATGGCAGCGCTTCGAAGGAGAGGTTGGCTCCTCTGAGTGAGTTGCTCATGGACGATGACCATGATAACTGTCCGCTGTACCGGGAAACCACGGCCGGTGAGTATTTGGCCCATTTTGCCAGTTTGGAGGATTTCACCACCGGCTTGGCTCACTTAAGAATCTAGCATGATTTAGTAAACATCTACATGTACGCCTTGCCCGTGAGCTCCCTCGAAGACTGCGTAATGGGGTGGCTCATAATAAGACATTGTTTCATCGTGATATCCTTTGAAACAAATATTTTTGTTTTTTTCTCCGCCGACCATGAGTAGTCCTTAACTACCGGCCAACCCGCATGATGCACTGCTAATAGATTTAAAATAAAATTATTAAATATACGTAACAAATCAAATCCTAATTACAGTATGAAAATATTAAAGGATTAAAAAAATTATAATGAGAATTAAAAAGAGTAAATATTTACTAATAAAAAATAAAAAATAGCATTCGGCAACTTACGTCGCAAAAAAATCCTAATTACATGAGAAAAAATTAAAAAATCCACAAAATCCTAATTATAATAGAAAAATAAAATTTTATTAATAAAAAATAAATGGTTATCTTATCAAATAATTAAAGGACAAGTGACAACACATAATTAAAAGTCATTTGTTTTTTTTATTTGTATATATTAGTTTCTTACTTAACTAGCAACAATCACAATCATTAAACATTTTCGTTTCTCATTTTTTTTATTTATAAGCAAGTATATTATCATTTTAAGGAAGCATAAATGTAAAAGAAGCTAGATTGGGAAGTTCGAGATGTCCTAACCGCTTCATAACCTCGGAAACCTGACAACTACAACGATAAGTTTTTAAATGCCAATACCACAAATTTTACTTACCCTTGTTTTCTTATTAGTTGTCACCATTGTTCAACTTCTCAGGCTTGTCTATTTTTCAAATTTACAAATGTCCAGAAATTATATGTACTAGAATATTTGCCAAAGTCATGTGTATCATATTAAATTGGAAAATAAGGAGAGATCTATTGAATTGAACTTTAGGTGCCTCCGGTGTTTTACTCAATGCGCGTGATAACTTCTCTATTTTATGGTCATGATGGTTTCTATTCATTTAATAGCTGTTTTGGGTTTGAACGAAACAACATTGATTAGTAAAACTGGCTACATTAGAACCAGAGGACGTAAATACCATTGCTAGAATGTCTGGTACGTTGGGTGCGCAGGCAACAATCCACCGTAGGCACCAGAACTTCATTAAATTAGGAGACTTAAATCAAGTTTATATGTCTAAATTTATGGATTTCAAATAAAATCCGATAATTAGCTAGAGGGTTTGCCCTATGTGTTATAAAAAACTAATGAGAATGAGTTCAAAACCATAATTGGAACCACTTATTGTTTGTTTGAGAAGATGAAATAAACTCCTTATAATGATTCCTCTTTAGGAAATTAAACCTAATTTTCAGAGCCACGGTCACTTACACAAAGTCATGTTCATACCCTAATACCACAACACTCATGTCCAATGCTACAGCGGTCAGACCCTAACCCTAATTTCTAAATTCTTTTCATGTTTATGCTTCATGTATACTATGTTTGAGTTGTTAAACACATTAAGATGCTTGTATGATTTTTTATAATTGTTAATTGTGTTGTTGCATATTGTATAACATCATCGTGTTCATGTCATGACATAACAAGGAGACAAGTAAGATAGTCTATGCTATGATAGAGAAATATATTATTGTTTATACTAGGACACTTGCAGCTGAACATCCATGAGCTTTGAGTTGCATGCTGATTAGGTTTGTGTTTAATATATTATTGTTTATTCTAGGACACTTGCAGCTGAACATCCAAGACCTCGGAGATGCACTCTGATCAGGTTTGTATTTATTTATTATTTAGAGGTGCTTTATGATCCTTTGTTTAATGATATTTAGATTAGTTAGTCATGATTGTATCATATTTCCTAACATGCTCCCGTGTTATAACTACAATTATTCCTGTTATCAAGTAATCAAGTTATAAGTATCAAGTTAAATTTACAGTTTTCAAGTGTTAAGTCAAAGCAAAAGCTTGAACCTAACAAAATATTTTTACATAATTTTATTTAAGCTCACAATGATTCGCTAGATATACAACATCATAGATTTTGGTGCATCTCCATTAAATAAGGACCAAAGACTATGTTCCATAGCTGATGTCTTGAAGATGCTAGGGATCATTAGTAATCTTTATATTCATGTCCCTTGTGGGTCTTGTGGCAGCCATAGTATTCCAAACTAAGTTAAGATGTAATATCTCTCAGGATGTACTTATGTGTTATATCATTAGGAGTCAATACTATCCAAGAGTTGAGGCTAAGACAGTTTTCATTTCGTGATTTTTTATGTTTTTTTCTTACCTCCCATATTTGATATTGAGCTTAGTATTCATGTTACTCAGCTAAGTTAACATGTCAGAGCTTACAAGTTAGTCGCATGAATAATGAACTCAGTATGTCTTCATGATTATCTGCTAATTATATTAATCTACTAGGGTTTGTCTGCAAGTTGCATGTGTAGTATTAATTAGTTGATCAAGTATTACGTCATGTTCAGTAAATTCAGTTATCAAGTAATCTACAAATACATATTAGAAGTTATTTCAGTTATTATGCTATATTCATGTTCACTTATGTACAAGTATGATTGATGTTTACTCATTTAATCATTTGTAGGTTAGTCTTATTTTTTCTCTATTTACTTGTTTACTACATATGTAAGTGGTAGACTTAATATTGTTATTAGTATTGAGCAAACAAGTTTGCTTGTGGACAGGTATTTGGAAGCCTTTGAGCGATGAGATGAAAGAACTCAGCTTATTAAGAGTTTTTTTATTTGTGTGTTTGTATAACAGCTAAGTAGACCTTTTGCTGAGTTGGTACTTGGACATATAAAGTTTTATTTGGATGTATGATATGTAGTAGTTATATATGATGACATAATGAAATGATCAATATACTTACTATGAGATCCCTCAACTTAGTCTCATATCTAATACCTACTAGGATAAGATTTTATTTATAAGTGGGAATGAACTATAGATCTAGAACTTGGTTAGCCACTTTTAAAGAAATGACTTAAGCCCGTTACATTGCACTTTGGGTTGGGTCATTACAAATGGTATCTAAGCAACTTGGTTTCGTGTTAGATGGTGGGTTGGACTAGGGGCGGCTAGGTTGCTGGTCATTGGCCAAAGAAGGTCGTGGGTTAGGGCTAGCAACAAGCTAAGTGTAGGAATTTCGGAGACAAAACTTCCTAAGGTGGGTGGATTATTAGATCCCTCAACTTAGTCTCACATCTAATATTTACTAGGATAAGATCATGTTTATAAGTGGGAATGGACTATAGATCTTTAACTTAGTTAACCATTTTTGAAGAAATGACTTAGGCCCATTATGCTACACTTTGGGCTGGGTCGTTACACTTACTATTTATATCCGTAATTTATATACTTATTTATTTATTAGTAATTAATATGATTACATAATAAATGAATTAATTTCACTTTATAAAGTATTATGTGTATAAATTGGTAGCTATAAGTTGGCATCAAATCTCTGTTTCATTTTTATTGTCACATTTACTCTACATATGTCCACCTTGTTGAAATATCTTTTGAGTACAATATGATGAGATAGAGTAATATGTTTTAACTAACATATGTCGAAGATTTGTTCATAGTCTCTTGTGTGTTGCAAAGATGGCCTAGAGGATCACCAACCAGCGGCTAGAGGGTCAATGAGCAACTGTAGCAACAACCTCAAGATTTGACTACTATAGTGAATTTCTTAACTCAGAATTTTCAAACTATTCAAGGGGCCATTCAACAACTTTTGGCTCAAGGAATTAAAGGAGGACAACCACCAGCTAGACCTCAAATCCCAAATGAGCTAGAGGTACCACATGACCCTCATGAGCCAAAGTTGTAGTACCACCTTGTAAAATTCGATCTCTTCAGCTCATGCTGTTTGGTTTGTTGATTCATTGCTGATGTGGTCAGTTCGGATTGGTTTGACGGCTTGGAAACTACATTCTAGCCAAATGGTTGGTTTTGCAAGATGTTCTGGCATGGAGAGCATGGATGTTATCGTTGTGGTGTAGGGCTAGTTTAAGACTATCTAAGCATTAGCTATTGTGTTTTGAGGCTTAGGATGATTAGACCTTGTATTTGGAACTGAGAATAATCTAGTTATCTTTTTTATGTAGTCTTTGAATTTGTATGATTTCATGTTGTGGATCTTCTTAAGTGTTTCATTCAAATTATAACAGTTAATATGGAGTTACAGTTTTCATTTACTAGTTGCAACCTTTTTATAAGTGCTACAACTATTCACCTCCTTGTTGTAACTCTCAGTATTTATTTCATTATATCATTTACTCATTAGTTATTCCTAGTCACCAAAGAGTTATGACATTTTACTTACCTATTAGACATTTCACTTACCTTATCCTTGAGGCTAATATACTCTTATATTTTCTAGCCTAGAAGTCACCAACTTTTGAACCATCTATATTATATTCCTTACATTGGTGACTTCCCAAATCTGCCATTGAAATTGTATTATTTTTATTGTCGCTTCCTTTGGGAGGATAACTGAATCCTTCATGGTTCAACTACTTGTGTTCCCATTTTGTCTTGGCAATTCTCGATTCTTTAGGTTTATATTTATGCATATAATCGTGTTATATCTATTTTACATTTAATATGGATGTACTATAGGATGTTTGGATGCATCAGGAGCGGGCGTTAGTTTCTAGATTTAATGTATAGGTACGGAGTATGAGCTCACCGCCTAGGCACGTGGCTCTGCCAGGTCCATTTAGGATTTGTTTCCTGTTTTACAATCTAGTCCATTGCGTATTGTTTTATTATTGCAGGATAAGTTAAGTGACATTTTATTGGATCCCACTTACTCCGGGCCATTTAATCAATCAACTTTTCGTATTAATAACTCTCAAAGATGAGATCCATCGATTATGTTTTCGAAAATAAGATCCACCACAAGTTTCCTTCGGGCTTATTTTATAAATCCCTTTCTAGGTTTATATACTTAGTTTTATCAAGTTTTCAGTGAGACGAGAGATGGGAAAATCGACTCGTACATACCATGAGCTGGTGACGTGCCAGTCAAAGCGGGTCTGGATTAGTGAGTGGGTTGTTTTATTCCTGAGGGAAACTCCCGTTTTGAGTTCCTAACACCCAGAGAAATGTGGAGATTTGCAATTACTATTTAGTATAGCGCGTGTCTGAACTTGTGGTTCAAAGGGTACTAAAGGCAACTGCTTGAGAGTACTCGGTCTTCGTGCTCAAGGCCAGGAGAATTATGGAGGTAATGAGTGGGCTTAGGATATATATGTAGTTTCAAGGGGCCAAAAAATGAAATGAGAAAATGCCGAGAGGCATCAGCAGTAGTAGATAAGTCAATTCAGTTAGGGATGCTACCGGGTCTGCAGCCCAATGGCTCCTCAGTAGATGCCCTTAAGAGTGTTCACGAGAAGTATATGTATATTTTTTATTCAAAATGAGAATTATCTCTCATTTGCTATTTTTTTATGTAATATTTTTTGGACTAGTAGTACTTGTTACTGACACATTTTTATAATATATTTAGGTGATAATCATGAGGAGGATGTGCCAACCTGGACAGAGGAGCATTGATGTCTCTTGCACGCATGTACACTCGCCAACCGAATGTTTGTTTGACTATTTTAATTGTGTTATGTTATTATGAACAATAAAATACTTATGATGAAGATTGTGGTAAATAGAAATGGATAGTGATATTATGATTTGAAACATATATTAGTGTGCAAGTCAAATGATAAAAGTGAAATGTGAATAGAATGAAGAGGTGGGTTGATATCCAAATGTTGAGAATGTTTTGATGTGATCAAATTAAATGTCTATGTTGAGAATATTTGACAGGGGTGGCCCTTAATTGCACATTTAGGGAGACTCGTCCGTCTTATTTTTTGAACTTATCGATTTACATCGAATTATTTTGGTATGTGAATTAGTTGGCATGTCATCCATGTAGTAGCATGTTTGGGTTTTTGTGCATCTATTCATGCATAGTGATAGACATATTCCATCTCGAGACACCGAGAGTAGATCCGCATGGGTTGGTTTCACATTAGCCGACCTAACTGGGACTAGTGACATTGCAGTTTGGTTCCCAAGCGTGAACCAAATTTAGGGTGTTACAGGTACCCCTTACCGAGGATTGATAACCTGTTTGATTAGCTAAAAACAACTAGATTATTTTCTAAGATAGACTTGTGGTCCGGTTATCACCAACTATGACTAAAAGATTCAGACATGTAGAAAATGACTTTTTGAATTCGGTATGGACATTATGAGTTCCTTGTTATGCCTTTTGGTGTAACAAATGCAATAGTGGCCTTTTATGTCGCTCATGAACAAGGTATTCCACACATACTTGGACAAGTTTATTATCATGTTTGTGGACAACATTATGGTCTATTCAAATAATGAAGAAGAGCATGTGAAGCACCTGTCCATTGCTCTTTAAGTTTTGAGGGAGAATCAATTATTCACAAACCTCTCAAAGTGTGACTTCTCATTGAAAGAGGTAAACTTCCTTGGTCTTTTTATCTCAAATGCAAGAGTTGCAGTGGATCTATCCAAAGTGAAAGCGGTCACTGATTGGCCACAACCCAAGTCAATCACCGACATAATAAGTTTTCTTGGTTTAGCAGGCTACTATAGGAGATTCATCAAAGACTTTTCCTTGGTAGCATCGCCAATGACCAAGATCACAAGGAAGGGAGTCAAGTTCGAATGGAGTAGTAAGTGTGAGGTGAATATCCAATCTCTGAAGAAGAGTCAACCACTCCACTAGTCTTGACCCTGTCAAATGGGAAAGAGGGATTTGTAGTCTTCATTAATGCGTCTCTGTTAGGTCACCGTCCTTATGCAAGGATGCAAAGTGGTGGCCTATGCCTCTTGTCAATTGAAGATTCATGAAGAAAATTATGCAACCCATAACTTGACTAGTAGCAATTATTTTTGCTTTGAAGATTTGGAGACACACCTGTATAGAGCCCACTTTGAAGTCTTCATTGACCACAAGAGTTTGAAGTATATCTTAACCCATAATGACCTTAACCTTCGACCGAGGCGATGAATAGAATATTTGAAGGACTACAACTTCCAACTCTTATACCACCCGGGGAGGGTGAACATTTTAGTAGATGTGTTGAGTCAAAAGGGTAAGGTGGACAAGGGTCAGCAGCTAGCTAGACTTTGGGCTATGTCGGTAGAAGTGGTGTACCTATCATGACAACAATATTTGGTAGCATCTCCATGATTGTGGTTGTGTACATCCTCACCAACAGCTGCTGCTAGGCTGAAACGGTGGGCTACTATGCTGAAACAATGGGCAGCTATGCTGAAACGGCGGGCACTGCTGGTGGTGCCACCTGTGCCTCACCCACTTGTTCCTCAGCTATTAGTGCATGTCTTATGTAACGACCCGCCATTTTTCAATTATTTGATTGGGCCTAGATGGGCAGGTGTTACTTAAGCAAACTAATAAGTTGCTGAATTATAATAATTTAACAGCAATGTATAAGATTGGTTCCCATTGTCTAGGACCGTTTCCCAGTAGCCACACATATTTCTCAATAAAATTAAAAAGGAGTCCTCATATTTATCTTGCTCCATTCTCTGGTTGTCAATGGCTTCTCCCACCTAATCTCGTATCTGCACACCTGCGGAGGCAATTCCACGTTAGTGATTACAACACTAAGAAGTATAATAGATAAAACAAGTAAAGTACATTCCACTAGTTTTCTATGTTCATTTTAATATGCGGTGGAGCGATGCCGCTATACTATAAAACAATGCAGAGGAGGTGTCCGCAGTAATCCCCACACCCTCGCCGTAGCCTTTTTATTGGGAGGCTACCACTACCATCTCCAGTGCCAGTGCCTTGCACACCCCAGCGTAGCCTTTTTATGGGGAGGCTATCACTGCACTCAGGTGATTGCTACGCCCCGTTTGTGGGGAAGCTCTCACTACCAATTCTAAGGTAAGTGCCTTACACACCCC
>JAVDBV010004043.1:0-15699 GCA_032619315.1 Piper longum | reverse complement strand
GTCAAACCGGCTAATTCGTTGATATAAAACTCTGACACGAATCACAGGTTTTACAATAAATATATGATATATCATATCTTTAATGACACCTCTTTCTTTTTATAAAACATATACATGTATCATAAATATTTCTATAAAATCTTTTCAGTTAATAAATTTTTCAAAAACTGACTCACACCAGATCTTTAAACATCCATGTTCTTTATTTATTTTTAGATTTTGATAAGTGAATATTTACCAATTTATTAATTTAGGAGCCTTTTTATTTAAGAATAGTTAAACTTAAAAAAAGATTGAAATCGTAATAATCAAAATGTAAACATAAAATTTAATTAATTTTTATAAATAAGAAATTAGTATATTTAGTTATAAATAAATTTTTGAATAGCAAAAAGAAACAACATTGTAAATTAGTTAGAGAACATGTGGTGATCACAATTAAAATTCTTTAATACGAAACTAATATCTTTAGTTATAAATCATTTTAAAGGATAAACTATAAAATATTTAGAGGACAAGTGACATTTCCTAGTTAGAAGACTTTAATTTTATTATATTAGATAAACATTTAAAAAAGATAGATATTAATTTATTTTTTTTAAATACAATTTTTTATGTAATATAATTTCAAGTAACCCACTCATAAGGTCACAAAATGTCTTATTAAATAGGATGGTGTGCTAATCTTAAAATTTTTAGGTATATTAGTATCGTAAAAATAAGAATGTTAAATAAACCACTTAAACAGAAGCCTTTTAAAAACCTACCAATAAAAATATCTATAAAAATAAAGTTAATAGGCAATTATTTATCGAACTTAATGAATAATTATTTCCTCAAAAATTACTAATGAATTTTTTTTTGATGGGTGAGTTTTTAAAAGGCTTATTTTTGGATGGCTTTTTCAAAAAACTTTACATTGTTATTATAGTACATATTGTTTAAGAGGGGAAAAAAATTAGAGAGGAGGATGTGATGCATGTGATAACACGTAAGCATTCGTTCACAATGAAAAGTTTTAACCATCATATCACTGTTTAATTGTTTTAAACTTCAATGTTAATTGAATTTTACTATCGACCGTCAACTGGGCTTTTTGTTGGACGGGTAATCGGGTCCGGCCGTATCTATAAAGTCCGTCATCTTGCTCGAATGATCGACGTTGGGGCGATTGCTTGCGAGCTCTATGTCCCAAACCCTAGCGAAGAACAATGGCGGTCTAAAGATTTGCGACTTCGATCCGGGTTTGCTCCTATTTTGGGCTTCTCGGCGTCAATTCCTGATTGTACTACTGGTTTTTCAACATGTCGGGCGGTTTTTTTCGGGTAATTGGTGCTTTCCTGATGCGTTCCTTGTCATTTTTTGTTGCATTTGCTAGCTGTGAATTGTTGTGTCGAATCTGTGTTATTTTGGTGGTTTTTGGCCTTCGATTTGACGAAATTTGTGTGCTTTTTGGGGTGGTGATCTGGGAATTGTTGTGCAGGGGACGTCGGCGGATCAGGACACCCGGTTCTCGAATAAGCAGGCGAAGCTGCTCAAGTCTCAGAAGTTTCCGGTAGAGCTGGATCATCCGGTATTGCGTTCTTGTTTCAGTTGATTGGTGCTCTGTGTTTGGATTAGCAGCTATGTTATTTTGTGTGTGTGTGTGTGTGAGTGAGATTTGGGGGGATGGCTTTTTGCTTTGTTAGGTGGATATGAGCAAGGTGAAAATGGATGTGATCAAGCCTTGGATTGCCAATAGAGTGACCCAGCTACTGGAATTTGAGGACGAAGTGCTTATCAATTTCATTTATGGACTCCTCGAAGGAAAAGTAATAGTGTTTTTACCTCCTGGTTTAATTTGATCATTTACTGTGTCTAGGGTCGGTTGCTGGAAATTGCTTCATACGGGGAGAAATTTCAATCTAGCCGTTTTCGTTTTGGTTTAGCAGGTTGTTGATGGAAAGCAGATACAGATTCAGCTTACTGGTTTCATGGAAAAGAACACGGGAAAGTTCATGAAGGAACTTTGGGGCCTTTTACTAAGTGCACAGAAAAATGCAAGTGGCATTCCCCAACAGTTTTTAGATGCAAAAGAAGAAGAGCTTCGCAAGAAGAAGGTTATTATTATTATTTAATGTTTTTTAATTTATTTGGGTGTTGTGTCTAAGTTGTTACGTCATCATGGCTTTCACTTTAGCTGCTAAATGCTGGACTGACTTTTCAGGAAGAGACTGATCGAATAACAAACGAAATTCAGAAGAAAAGAGAGAAAGACGATAGGGAATCTGAACCAGAGCGACAAAAGGTGCTACACGATGATGAATCTAGAAGCAAAAGTCTTCCTTGTGGTTATGTCCTTGTATATTATTTGCAGCTCGTTATTATTTGGTTGTGTTAGCAAAACCTAACAATGTTTTGTGATTTTCTTTTTAGTCTTTTGACATGTATTCTTTCTTGTGGCATTCAGCTTGCTTCTGCAATTATTTGGGTTCATATCCTTCTTTACCTCAAACTACTGTAGGGTGGTGATGCAGCAGCAGACAAAATTTCGAAAGGGCTCTCTACTGAATATAGCAATGAGGATAAGGAAGTGGATAATGGGCATAACTTGGGAGAAAATCGGTTAGATTTCTTTACCTTTTCTGTTTACCATCTTCATTACTAATGGAACGCTTGATATTATCTTTTCAGTTCTCTCTTTCAAATTAGAAAATTTTGGTCAATTGAGTGGTTTTATATGATCTCTTTGGAAAGTATAAAAATGATTATGCTGCTACAACATGCCTAATATTCTTACTCCTGGTTTTTTGTGATCCCTAGACCTCCATGCTGTGCTGTTGCTATATATCGATTATTTTGCTGCTAGTTTGGCAAGGTAATTGGCACAGACTAGGATCAGGAATGTCATCATGAACTTGTTATAGGCATTTTTTAATTAAACCAAGATGTGGGTGTGGATATATTCATTTGGTACAGATTTGGGAATTGTTTACTGTTTACATATACTCTTTTGTCCTCCACCTGCTCCCAAATAATTAAGGTGCTGTTTACGTTACCAACCTTTTGAGTTGTTTTATATAGGTCGCCTTGGACTTCTTTTAGATATTTTCATAACTCTTGATTAGAAAGAAAAACTACCTTCGTGAGGTTTTTGGAAGTTCAATTTAATGAATGATATCATTCTCTTCTCCATGTATATTTATTTTTTAATTAAACGAAGTAGTTCTAATAGTGGTTATTTCAGCATGTAGGGATTTCCATCCTGGATAATTTTAGCATTTACTTTTTGCCACAGGTGTTATGAGGTAAAAACTAGGTTTGATTTGGCCTGTTACCAGTGCGTGTGGGATCATATGTGATCCAGAGTATATAGAAGACCAAATATCATGTATGCACATTGTAATTTTTGTAATTGGATTTATTTGTCATGACAGAGCTACCAAGTTTCTTTTTTCATCGGGTCGTTTAACATCTCCCCATCCGTATGTTATCTTGTGTTTTTTTCATTTCAATTATCATGGTTGAAAGTGACTAATTTTTTCTTGTTGCGATACGCGTCTTTCAATAAGATAAATTGCAAATTTCTCTTATATGTATGATTGAAATCTTACAACCTTTTGATAACAATGAGTTGCATTATGTACTGCTAAAATTTTTTGTTTTGAATGTGCAGTAGTGGCTCCTTGTCTCTAGTTAGGCCGGGAAGTAAATCATTATCACATTCTAGAAGCTATTCACGGTATATTACTTATATTATTAATGCTCCTAACATCGAAAATACAAAACTTAAGTTTGTATGCCTGCAAATTCTGTACAAATATGTTTCAAGTAATCTATGTTTGCGGTGTCAATATCTTTAAAAAAGTGTAGGAAAGTCTTTAGCTGTTTAACTTCCACAATGGCTATTTTGTGTAGGTAATATCTGTAAGGAGGCGCACAATATTCAACTATATAGTAATCTTTTTTGAGTAAAGAAAAAATCCATAGTTGTTGTTTGAATGACATGGTTGTTTTTCTACTGGTAGACAGCTGAAGTGTATACACTTCAATGTCATAACTTTTTTGACCTGTGATTTCTTTCCTGAGATTATTCTTCGTTTCCAATCATAACTCCACGTGGATCGCATAATCAAGATCATTTTAGTAAAAATTCTCAGTATTTACATCTTTAGATGTTTGGTTAGTATCACTGAGGAATACTTTGAAGTGCATTCCTAAAAACAAGTTAAATAGGACTGGTATCGATAGATTTAGTTGAAGATAAGTTCTTAATTCTCGTTAACATTTGCACGCTGGTGTTATCAGCTTTTATATTTGGGTGCAACCAATCAGTGTATTTGCTTTTGTATTGTCCCATTGGACTTGTTGAATATGCAGGATTACCTTCTTTTAAACCTAGAATTTGTCTTTCTCATTAGTAGATAATCAATGTCTACTTTAGCTAGATTGTTTGATTTTCAGCCTTTTGTGGCTTGCACTTCTGGTGTATTTTTCAGTGTCTTCGTTGGCTCAATCAGTCCACCATTGTTATAACTCTATGTTTCTGTGTTGTGTATTTTGGATTTTGTTTTTGTTTTTTAAAAAGTTGCCCTCTTTTTGGTCGTGATCTCAGATCAAAAAGCTTATCTAAATCCCCAGAAAAACGACGATCCATATCTCCTGATACACGATATCGTTCTCATAGACGTTCTAGATCCCCTAGACGCTCCATTTCTCCACGTCGCAGATGTTCTCCAAGGCGTCTTAGATCTCCTCTTCCCAAAAGGAGATCACCTTATTCTAGGAGAAGATCTCCAACACCTTCAAGATATCGGTCACCTTCACCCAGGCGCCGTAGATCTCCCTTGACTTCACGCAGAAGGTCTCCATCACCTTATAGGCGTAGGTCTCCATCTCCTGTTCGAAGACGCTCACCTGCTGTTCACAGGAAATCTCCATCTCCTGTGTCATGGTCTCCATCTCCACCAAGAAGAAGAGCCATGTCTCCTTCAAGGAGGTCACCTGTACGTAAATCACCAGAATACCGACGGCGAACTCCTAAAACCAGATCTTCTGGTCATTGTCGCAGATCACCAATTCATCCTTCTAGGAAGCTTGATTCTCGTCGAACTCTTCCGCGGTATCTATTATATAGTTTTTGTTCCTTGTTTAATGAGTATGTTTGTTAATTTTTTTAACATGTTGTTGGTTATCATGTTGGTATAGGAGTCGCAGCCCAGAAAGAATTTTTAATAGTTCCTATCAGAGTCGTAGAAGCTTGAGTAGGGAGACTGTTAAAAATGGAAGTGGTTCCAAATCTCCAAGTCAAGATGGACGAGATTCTCGAAGGTATTTGATTTAGAGGCTTCAGATGGTTTTTCTTATAATAGCCATGGTTTTCAAATTCACTTCATAATTATATATTTGTCTGCACTCTTTAGATCACAACTAAAGGAGTATGGGCATTCCGATCCTGGTCACAGGGACCGCAAACTTAGTATGTTGAAAGCCTCATTGAGTTCTCCACAGCGTGATCCAAGAATACATAATGATGGTCGCCATAGGGGAAGGTCATCTTCAACTGATAAATGTCAAAGCTCACCTGAATCTGCAGAGCAGAAGCGGAAACCAATATCAATTAAATCCAGGTCTGCTGTTTTCATCCTGTCTATTACCATTGTTCTGTGGAGTATTGTAATTTAGGTCGTTTCATTGTGTAGATGCTTATAATGAAATTCAATATGTTTGTAATTAAGAGTGCGTGACACACATGCAAGCCCTAGAAGACTGGCTAAGGAAAATTCAGAACTACAGAACATCCCTAGAACAAGAGACAAGGAAGATATCCAACGCAGGTTTGTAATTAGCCAATCAGCCTCTGTTCATCTTTTACATTTTGTTAATTGGGCGGGACATGAGTTATCTTTGTTCAATATTCTCATGTTTGACTCCTGTCCATTCTCTGTATAATGCTGTGTGAATCATTTCATAATTCTAACGTTAATGAAAGAAACATAAATTCTCTTTCTGCAGTGTTCTCATGTTTGAATCTTCTGCCCAGTCTCTGTATAAACTAATGCAGTGTGTATCATATCATAAATCCTTACTGCTTATACTGGCATACGGTTGGCTTTTCTTGTCATTTCAGGGAGGCAAAACGAAGCACTAGTCAAGAGCAGAAAAAACATATATTGGTGCATGAAGGTGTAGAATATGGGCCTGGTAAGATTGAGAGTAGAAGGGATGAGGAGCAAGAACTGGTTCATAAGAAAAAAAGAGCCTCAAGAGATGAGTATGGAGTCGAACACCAAGATCATACTATTGCAAGTCCAGATGATGAATGTGACTATGACCATGAAATCAAAAAGTCAAAAGGGAGAGCTGGCATTCATAAGTTTAGTACATTAGGCTTAAATTCTGACAATGGTGGTACATCAGCACGTGATGGAGAAAAGAGAAAGCATAAGGTTGAAGATTATAATCATCATAAAGATGATCAGACTGAAAAGGAAGCAAAGAAGCGCAGGAAGGAGGAGAAACGGTTAAGGAAAGAAGAAAGGCGACGAAGACGCGAGGAAAGGCATCGCAGACGAGAAGAGCGTCGATCCAGTAAACAGAAGGGAAAACAAGTGGATACTGTGACACCACCTTCCGATAATGGCAAGGATGCCAATGATGCCGAGTATTACAGCAAAAAGAATTCTGCAAAAAGAGGTGAACGTGAACAGTCTAGTGAGTCTGATGGTTCAGAAGCGGAGCACAAAAAGCTTGAGATTGAACTTCGTAAGAAGGCTCTTGAATCTCTTCGAGCAAAGAAAGCTACCACGCATTGATCTCCATAGATTTCTGAATCTTGTTTAACGATATTTGTTTTTGTTTACCCGAGCAGTTTTAACGTTCTTTGTTGTACGATTTATAATGAACATAGCCTTTCATAATCAGCAATGCAGGAAGCAATTTCTTGTGAAGGCAATGGCCGGCTTTAGGCAAAGATGCCACGCGTAATTGCTACGTCGCCTGTATTAAATATAACCCTCAATTAGACCTTCGCTAGAATATATGAGGATTTTAAATAAATAAGGTTATAAACTATAATTATTTAATTTTTTATTTTTATTTTTTGTATTTTGATTGGTTGTATCTTTTATTTTTTAATTTTTGATTCTTTCTTTTATTAATAAGAGTAGATGCCTTCAAATAGAATAAGGACATGGGGGGCAACTTAAGCGGGGTACACGTGCTCCAGCATTTACAAGTTATATAAGAGTTTCGTTAGGCAGGAATGTATCATGCCAGCATTTATCTTTTGTGTCAAATGAGCATTGCCAAGTTGAGTGTTACGGGAAGTAGGTAAGCTGGCTTAACGTTTTGCTCGATTTAGTTTGAATTTGTAGTTATTAAGTTTATCTTTAAAAAAATATTCAATTTAAAATACATAATTTATTTAATAATGAACAGAGCTTGACTTAAGAGTGTTGGCTCGGCTTTATTCAAAACTCAAGCCCAAAATGTTCAAATTTAAAAATTATTCAGTTAGATTTAATTAATTAATATTTTTGAAGTCACGTTAAATTTATATAAGGTTGTAAAAAAAATTTTAACACTATTTACTTAAGGAATGTTCAATTCGGTTCGGCTCGAAAATAAAGTGAGCCTAACCCAAACAAAGTTTAAACATCATAAATTTTGAACAAGCTTCTAGTGCCATAATAAATATTCGACTTATCAAGCTCTTAAATAAGCTCAAACAGGCATGTCAAAAATTATGACAAATTTAAAAATAACCTACCTTGGTTCCACTCGTTCGTTTACACCGCTATAAAAGGGGTCCCACAAATAACCTGAAAAAATGTGCCAAAAGCCTTAATAAAGAAGTGTAGAAATTATCACTTTGAGAACACAAATATGTAAAATTTACCATAAAAACAATTCACAGTTTCACATTCCCAAAACTATGTTTCTAGTTACAAGAGCATTTGCATGCTCAAAATCAGAATGTATGGTGTAGAGCCCTCCTTGTTGCAGATAAAATCTGTCGACGCGGAGCAATCCCATTGGCTTAAGCCAAACAATCTCAAAATCTGCCCAGATAAGCGGGGCCCATCCAGACCAGACAGCCTCCTAATTCCAACCGCCTTCCCCCTTCCCGCTCTCTAACTCGCCTCCTCCCATGGCTCCGGCGCTCACCTCCGAATTCCTCCCGGCGAACACAATTACTTCTCGCCGGATCACCGCCCGGGAGGCCCGACCCTCCCCCTCCCCCGCCGTCGTCTTCGCCCAGCTCAATACTCCCCCATTCCCCTCCTTCCGCCTCGGCAAGCGGGAGAACAAGGCCTCCGAGGCCGACTCCGGCAAGCCGGCCGGAAATGGAAAGTTCCTTGACTTCGGCCGTGTCTCCGACGTCAAGTCCCTTGTGCCTGCCGTGGCCCAGTCCTCTCCCTTTGCTCTGCGCAGGAAGGACCCTCGGACGGTCTTTGTGGCCGGGGCAACCGGCCAGGCCGGGGTACGCATTGCCCAGTCACTTCTCCGGCAGGGTTTCACCGTGCGTGCTGGCGTTCCGGAGCTCGCTGCCGCCCAGGAGCTCGCCCGTCTCGCGTCACAATATAAGGTCACCTCATAATTAAGATTCATGCGGTCATTTAGTACTCATAATGTCACTCTAATTAATTATGATCGCACTAATGGCCTTGATTCTAATTCAAATTCTCATGAATTGAATATCACTCTCCACTAAATCGAACTCTGTTTTTATCTAATTATACAGAAAGTTCTCACTTGTTATAGTTGAGCACAAATCATGATCAGAGCACTGTTTGCAATGACAGACAAACAGTACCTGAAAAGAGCAAAAACAAAAAAAGTTTTGAGTGTGAATACTGTTTGTTTGGTGAAAACGAATACCCAGAAATTAACTGGAATCCTACTAAATCCGAACATAAACAGTGAGAAGATTTTGTAGCACATTTGAAGTCCATTAAAAATATATATAAACAAACAGAATTATGTTTTGTACTCAACTCCAATATAGATTGTATTCCTACTCACTGGAAACTCGGCACACATAGAAAGATGCTAAAACACTGTTGAGTTTATATTAAAGTAAAAAAAGTAAGCTCAATTTTGCATCAAGTGCATGGAACTTTCCACGGCTTATATATAACAATTACATTAATTAGTACTTGATACTGAATAATTAATTACCTGCTGTACGTGTTTCAATGTTTTGCAAATTGGTATCAACAACTTAATTGATCTCCACTGTTGTCAACTAATCTTTCCATCCAATTATAATTAATATATGTTGTTCGATTTATTCACGTAGGAAGATCTCAAATTAATTCTTGGAGACGGCCATGCATGGCCGATGCATCCATGCATGAGTATTTCTAGTTAATCCTCATTAACATGTTCGTGTTTTGTAACATTGTGTAGGTGATATCGGTGCAAGAAGCAAAGAAGTTGAATGCGGTGCAATTGGGATTCCGAGACCCGGAGTCGATTGCCAAGGCCATCGGCAACGCCGGCAAGGCCGTCGTCACCGTCGGCCCGGCCGAGAACGGCCCCTCCTCCCCCGTCACCATCGCCGACGCCATCCAAGTCGTCGTCGCCGCCTCCCTCTCGGGAGTCTCCCACCTCGCCGTCGTCTACGACCCGTCCGCCGACGCCCCCGCTTCCACCTACAACGTTCTTGACGGCCTCACCAACTTCTTCTCTAACATCTTCTCCAAGACCCAGCCCCTCACCGTCTCCGACCTCCTCCAAAAGATCGTCGAGACCGACGTCCGTTACACAGTTCTCAAGGCCTCTCTCGCCGACGACTCCTCCTCTGACTACTCGGCCAACTTGGTGGTGGACGCCGAGGCTGCCTCCGGATCCGAGTACAAAGTAATGTTAGTGGGCAGCTTGTTATCTCCTTCATTTTTCGTTGTTTTGCAGTGTGATTAATTAGATGTTGATAATTTGGTGATTTAGGTGTGTTAATTGACTAACACTGCCAATGCTTGTTGTTTGTTTGATTAATCTAGGTGTCCAAGTCGCAAATTGCAACTTTGGTGGCAGGTATCTTCTCTGATACCTCTGTAGCAGAAAACAAGGTGTGTTTGATTTTCAACTTTTAATAGCTCCATTGTAGGCAATATTAAGAACGACATGGAAATTGATTTGATGGTCGATTTTATAAGAACAATTTAAATTGGATTCGAATTGTTTTCAGGTTTTCCAAGTTTCAACCGGTCCCAAACCCTCCAAGCCCATAAGCGAGCTTCTCGGGTAATTGATCATAAAATCCACCAGCTTCGATATTGTAGTTGAGTTGAATTGAGACAATAATTGTGATTGATACTGCAAATGAGTGAGACTACATAGCAATTAGCATTTGATGTTTGATCTAAGATTTTGTAACCCCATGAAATATGTCTAGTGCCATACCAGAGGACGATAGAAGGAAAACATATGCCGAAGCTCTGGTGAAGGCCAAGGAGGAAGAAGCGGCCATTAAAGCCTCGGAGAGAGCTCGCGAAGCCGAGGGGGGTTCGAAGTGGAAGTTGGAGGAGGAAGTGAAGAAGCTATCCACCCAAGAGGCAAAAAAAGAAGAGAAGGCCGATGTTTCAGAGGCTTCTGTGGAGAGCTTGTTGAACAGGGCAAAAGACTTGAGCGGTGGCTTCTCCTGGGACAAATTGAGCTCCCAGATTACAAACAGAGTCTCCCAGAAGATTGATGAGCTCCCCAAGAGAAAGATCGAGGTGCCCAAAACCCAGATTGCCTCTGTAAGAGGAGAGGCCAAGGCTAGGAGATTGCCACCCAAGAAAGCCATTGTCAAGCAGCCTCCAGCTAGGCCAGCCCCGGCATTCAGAGCCAAAAGTCCGAAGCAGGAGGCAGAAAAAAGTGGTGAGGTGAGGAAGGTCTTTGGTGGCCTATTTAAACAAGAAACGATTTATGTAGATGATGATTGAAATCTATAGAGAACTCACAACAGTTTTTTTTCTCCTTTCCTAATTCTGCATGTAGTGACGGCTATCTTTTGTACTTAATTACTTATTATGTAATTGGAAGTTCACTATGATAGCAAGCAAGGAGAAATGTATGATCTGGAGATGAGTATGAATTTGATATACAGTCTCAAACATAATCTTGAGAAGCTGATCTGGTGCTTGCATTAGAATTAGAAATAAAAGCCAATTAAGTGGGAAATCTGAGCCCCGGTACTAAACACCTAGCAGTTTGGTCTCCAAATGAGTGGTTGATTTGTTAACAACAAATGCACCATCTAGTGCACCAAGGCAAATTTAGCCCCAGCTCCGGCAGCTTTTTTGCTGCAAAGCTCCGACAAGACATTCCGCACCTCTAGGAAAATGTCAACAGCTTTCTATAACTTTAAAACAATCAGAAAGTGGAGAGCAGTCTAGCTGCTTGAAAAAAATAAAAAGAGCATGAACAAAGATGATTCCAATCCACTCTACGCAACTCATGTACAGTGGTGAGCAGTCTACAAAGCGAAGGCTTCACGTGAAGAAAGGCCACTTTCACTAGTAGTGGTCCTTGCCAATCCTTGTCTTGCCCATGGATGGCAAAATGCAATTCGATTTTGCTGCAAACATCCCTAAACTATGCAAAATTGAGGGATCCATGGTACTGAGCTGGTTTTAACTCTGTGCTCACCATTTGGTATTGCGGGTCATTCTTTGTCTGCTACTTGGGCTCATGCTCAGGACTCAAAGCTTGACTGATAATGCGAACTTTCAAGCCATTGCTTTCCCATTTTTTTATTGTTGTAAGCATTGATGAAGTCTGTTGGATGTTTTCCAATGAGAAATGGTACCTGTTATTTGTTTAGATATCTGTTTAGACTGCATATATATAGTATGGCGCCTGAATTGCCTGTGAAACTTTACATGATATTTGTTATGCTTTTTAGCTGCGCAAACCTTAAGATTTCATTTGTTGCAGTTTGGGAAGAACAGCTTTTTCAATAAATCTGGTGCCCAATTGATCAAAGAGAAAAATTAGTATCATAACTGAGCGGCTCAATCCTAGTGCCCCAAATCTGTAAGGGTTAAACTCATTCTGTGCCTAAAATAAATACAATGTATAGAAAAATAGCTATGTATGTGATTGGCGCAATGATTCAACCGAGGAACATGACTCCAGAAGATGACAGAAGGATAGTAGTACATACAAGGATTGTATATTTTATAAGCATATTGAGTAATATGAATCTAATATTGTCAAGAAGCCATGGGAAATGCTAGAGATTAGACCAAGTATACATACAAAGTCTGATGCTATTCATCAGTCAAGTCTAGTGGAAACATGGAGAAGTTATGCGAGTTAAATAAATAGCTTATACTTGAGGGTTTTCCAATATTGTAATTCTCATATCAAAGACGGGCTGTCAAATCAAAACATATGCAATGTGAAAGAACACAAGTCTGAGACACCTACCATGTTTCAGATAAACATGAAGACCTAACATTTATATGTCAAATGAAAACAGTTAAACCACTTCTTACAGGATCAACAATCCTTTCGATGTTATAATTTATAATATACTCATCGCAATATATCTCAGACAGTGTCCTAGAAAAAGCAACGTCTATTGATTGCTCACAAAGAAGAACATACGAATCTGTGACTACGCACGACTTCCACCACCTGATTTCTCATCTCAATGGGACTTGCTCTAATTACATACCTTACACTCATAACATAAGCACATCGATCACTAGCTTGCACAAATTCACCATCATCACAACCATGCAATATTATCAATAACTAGGCCATATCCTTCTAGTGATATAGATTACTTGAACCCTAACAGCTTACTTGTTCAAGAATACTCTTGAAGAATTGTTATCCTCAATTCTATCATCATTTCTAGCACAGTAGTACCCTTCAAAATTCAAGCAGTACTATTCATAAAACCTTTCGAATGACAAGGCAATGGAAAGTACAAAAAAAAGTGATAAACCCAGAAAAAAAAAGTTATAAAGGTGCTGGTTATATTTTTAAAAAGAAAAAACCCAGAAAGCTGGGGGACATAATAATCTTAGATGATAGCTTGATGTGAGAGCAGTCAAGTTCAATCTGATCATTAGGTCCAGAAAAGCCCAAACCAAAACAAGTTGGCACCAGCGACTTTTATCAGGTACATTCAGATGACCGACTTCGGTAAATGTCAGCATCTCCTATCCTAATTCTTACCAGCTTGGGAAATATTTGTAGACACAAAGCCTGTCTAGGCCTTCATGTCTCAGATACAAGACAAATGCACGTATCTTTTAGGGATTTGCCTTTTCTCAACAATGAATCTAGCTAGCATTTAGTTATAACTTACAAATACTTGGTCGGTTCTACTAGATACACATCTCTTTCTGCGGAAAAGAAACTGATAAATAAGGTACAACCAAGACAGTTAATAAAATGAAATGTTTATGTTTTGAAACTTGATGACTAATTAATAATTTGATCTTCTAGATAGAGATTTTGGAGTTGTATGAAATGATCACTCTGAATCTGTTTTCTAGCTATAAATTCATGTTTAGTACTGCTATTCACGAAACAACCACCCTGTTATGTTCTTTCTTATTACCATTAATGTTATTATCATCATCTTCATCTTTTATCTATCTATATCACTCGTCCCAAATGCCCAAAAAAAAATTGTAGTAACATGACTACATATTCAATTTACTTTTATATATTTTTAATAGAAAGCACAGAAACAATCATGAGAAACAGTGACATTTTCTTTTTTAATATGGAACATGGCCTCAATGATGCAAGCAATGATCTTTATATTATCTAAATCATTCATACCCGAATACCCAATAGATTATGTACTTGGCACAACGCACAATGTTTATTTCTTTTTTCTTGTGGAAGATTTTTCAAATAGTTAACACAGAAACAATAAAAAACAACGACACAAAAGGGATATTAGCCATGATACTGCAAAGCCGATTGAAGATTCAACATCACGCATATATTGGTGAGATTATTTGCCACGCCAAATTGTCCACACCCTACCTGCGTCTGGCCGGTTACTTCAGGCTTGTAATTGGGTTATTTTCATTTCACTTAAGAAGTAAATAAGGCAAGCCAGAATTCGGGTGCAGGTAAGTGGGGGTAACAAAAAATTTCCCAGGCGCCATAGATTATAATCTATTCGACAATTCATATAGAAAGTAATGGTTGTTTCAGTAATTGCAATCAAAATACTGCAATTAACTAACTTCAGAACTATAGGTAGCTACCACATAACATGTATTATACATGCACCCTGCACAGTAGTAGATTACTAAACAGTAAACACACATCAATACATGCATAGCTAACTACTATTAACACGAATGCACGATTGTATACTAAATAAACTAATTACAAAACTGATACATTACAAGGGACTCACCTGGGTCTCAGACAGTACGCTCCGCTCCGCTGATCCATAAGACAGCGAAAGACATCTCGAGGTTTGATCAGCTTTTATTACTTCATGGCTCCACCTGCAGAGTTGTTACCTCACATATGCCCAAAACCCAAACTCCGACAGCATCCATCCCCACGAGATCAGCTCAGCAATCAAATGGAGCAGATTAGTATATGTCCATGTGATCACCAATACAATGACCATTTTACTATGTTTAAAAAAAAAAGATCAATTAAGTCTTCTACTGCATGCATAGAATAAACACATTAAAGAAGACCAAATAAACTAAGCCCAGATGAAATAACCTAGCTAAAAGAGTTCAAGTTCTCGATGATCTCTACATTGAGTTTGTGTACATGGAGTTGATGAAGAAGAAGATGAGAGCAAACCCAATAAAACACTTAACACTAACATGATCAGACCAACCTCCAACAATCAACTTGATAAAAAACAACACCAAATTTATTTAGAAAAGATCACAAGAGTTGGAGAGGTATCTAATTAAGAAGTGATCATGAGACCAAATTCAAGCAGCACAACCATCACAAGAGATCGACGACGGCGACGATCCGACTCAGTAAGACGGCGGCGGCCGAGATGCAGCCGCGGCGGCGGCGGCGGCCCATGCGTAGACGTCATGTGGCATCTGCCCATTGGGGAGCAGGTTCGGCGGCAGGTTGTAGATGGGCATCGATGCCGGATCGCCGATTTGAGCTCCGCCGGAGCTACAACAGCCGGCCGATGTGTTCACCCCCGGCGGCGACAGCTGCTGCTGCTGCTCCATCTGCGCACCGTCGCCGGCGTCCTCTTCGAGCGGCAAGCTCTCGTAGGTGGCGTTGGAGAAGGTGGCGGCGATGACCATCACCGGCCCCGAAGCCACAAGCGCGCCGGCCACGCTTCCGCCGACGACCTGCCCCTGCCCACCGGCGAGGTAGACGGTGAGGCCGGTCGCCCCCGGCGGCGACGGCGTGGGGAGGAACGCCCCCGACAAGGAGAGGATCTCGAAGCGGCCGTGGAGGGTGATGACGGCACCGGCGGCCGCCGGCGACCCCGGCTGCCGGAGCGTGACGTTGGTGACGACTCCGCTGCCGCTAAGCACGCACACGCCGCGCTGCCGGCGCTTGGCGAAGGCGGCGATGCTCTCCACCAGGTCGGTGCCGCTGCCCACCTCCAACACGTGGCTGCGCAGCGCGTTGGGGCTCTCCCTGGTAATGATGATCGGGGGCTTCGGCTTGTTCTTCGACCCCGGCGGTCGCCCCCGGGGCCGCCGCCCGGACCCTCCGGAGTTCCCCGCCTCCTCCGGGTCGCCGCTC
>JAVDBV010004042.1:0-14943 GCA_032619315.1 Piper longum | reverse complement strand
ACTTTATATATATATATATATATATATATATATATATATATAAAGTTTATATGAGCCAAGATCTAATCTGAGGCATCTTTATAATCGAATGACTCAAATTAGATCTTGAGGTAGAAAAAATATGGAAAAATTATACGTTGAAGAAATAAATGTTCGAACTTAGCCGAAGTACCCATTTTAATCCTTCAGCATAATTTCAAATACCCAAAAAAAAATGCCTTCTATTGGATTTTCAATATGTAACTAAAAATAAGATTGAAGAAATATTTCCGATGATATTTTTACCCTCGGACACTCCGAATATTGTAAATTTTATTTGTTTTCACCTATTTACAAATATTTATACTTAAAAGCATATAAAATGCTCGACATCTATACAAGTTATTTTAAACAAAATGAACATTTGACAATTTTTGCATCAGATCTTTCAACAATTAATAATATCATTCCACTTAGTCTACCAGTTCATGTTAAAGACCACTCGAGTAAATATTAATTTCATGGATATAGAAAAAACCACTCGTGTGGATATCAATTTTATCCAAAAAGATAACTGCGATATAAAAAAATAATTTTAGTTTCGAACCTTTTTTTTTAACAATGGGTTAGTAAAAAAGATGAGTAAAATTTGTTTTACAAGAGAGGGTTAGTAAAAAAAGTTAAAACTGTTACTAAGGTGGTCATGATCCGGACAAGAATGCATGCGGCCAGGGTCAAAATTGGGATAGCAAACGACCGACGTAGGGGGGGGGGGCTAGGAAGATCTGACGGTGTCCCACCCCCATCCGACATCCGTACTCCCTCATACACGATCCTAACCGTCCATCTTGTATCGTCCCGTTTTCCCTCCCACCTCCGTTTGAACGTCGGTGCCGTCACCATGACCGGGCCCGCCCATCGTCAGACCGGGGTCTAATTGTGGACCCCGTCCTTTCCTCTCATCGCCAATTCCTCGCCCACGTCATAAACTGACAAACTGGAATATTATTGTTATAAGGAAAGGGCAAAAGGGGGATGCTCATATCTTTTAAGTCAATCAATTATTTTTTACTGTATCATTTTGAACAAAATTTTATCGTAATATTCCACTAATTTAAAATTTTAGAACCAGTATAAAATTAATTTAATATATAATTACATCATAAATAATCCTTAAATTTATTTAATCATTACTCCATAATTTTTTATATGCTTTTTTATATAAAAGTACGAGTATCAGTATAGAGAAGTTTTAATAAAGATTTTAATTCATTTATTTAAATGAGAAGATGTAATGAAATCTTTGTTAACAAATATAAAAATGGCATTATTTATCACTTTTATACACCTAATCACACAAAAAAATAGATGGAGAAAATTTGAACTTATTTGTTTGTTTTTATTTTTATAAAGATAAATATAAAATATTTGGTGAAATATAAGATTAAGGTCATTATTCTTTAATTGAATTATAAATTTAATTAAATTATATATATATATATAAATAAATTATTATAATATATATTCTCATTTATTTGAGAATATCTTCACTATGAGAATTTATATCTAACATTTGATATAATTATGGTCTATCTAATTATTTAAATTATTCAAAGTAATTAATGTAAATATTTATATTTTTGATTACCTTTATTGATAAAAAATTTTAAATTATATTGATGAAAAGTAATAAATTTGACTAATCAAAATATAATAAAAATAATAATAATTTATTATAACCCATCTACCATTCCATTGAGAGTATCTTTAATATTAAAATTTATATTTAAGATATTATATAATTATAACCAGTGTAACTATTGAGTGAAAATTTATTTAAAAATTCTTGCCCATCAACATTACTTCCAAAGGAGTCTATAGTATTGGGTAGAATAGTAAACTTACGTGAATATATTTTATTATATATATATATATATATATTATATTTGCATATATCATAACAATAACATAAAAATGAAAAACAAAGGTCCGATTAATCGCTGCCGAGGTGGACCACGTCGCTCGTGCGCCTTCTAACATGCGCCGCCCCACCCACGTCATTCCATCCCGTTCTTCTTCTGCTATAAATACTCCGCCATTTCGCCGCCATCACCATCACAATTCACAACTCCCACACCTTCGCCTTGGCCGACCCCGTCTTCTCTGCCGGGAAGCCCTTACAGACTCCCCCCCCACCACCATTGCCGGCGCCATGGCCATGGTCGCTCCAGAACCCCAATTCCCGCCCATGGCGAACGTCGACAAGCTTAGCCACGAGATCTTCTCCATTTTGGAGGCCCAGTTCTTGTTCGGCTACCCGCCCAACAACAAACCCAAGCAGGCCGCTTCACCGGCCCTCGCCGGCGACGTCGGCCGCGTCCGCATCCTCTCCGTCGATGCCGCGGGCCCGACCGACGGCCTCCTCGCCGCGGCCTCCCTCGCCCGCCTCGAATCCGCCCTCCGCCGCTCCTCCTCCCTCCCCGACGCCCGCCTCCCCGACTTCTTCGACCTCGCCGCCGGCTCCGGCCATGGCGGTCTTCTTGTCTCCCTCCTCTTCGCCCGCGGCCCCGACGCCCGCCCCCTCTTCTCTGCCGCCGACGCTTTCGCCTTCCTCGCCGACCTCCGCCGCCCCCGCAAGACCCGGTTCAGCCTCCTCTGCCGCCGAGGGGGCTTAACCGGCCGGGTCGGCCGAGCGTTCGGCGACCTCACCCTCCGCGACGCGCTCAAGCCCCTCCTTGTCCCCTGCTACGACCTCGCCTCCCGCTCCGCCTTCGTCTTCTCCCGCGCCGACGCCGTCGAGGCCGACGCCTTCGACTTCCGCCTCCGCGACGTATGCGCCGCTACTTGCGGCCCCGCCGTCGAGGTCACCTCCGTCGACGGCCACACCCGCATCCTCGGCCTCGACGGTGGCGTTGCCATGAGCAACCCCACCGCCGCCGCCGTCACCCATGCCCTCAACAACCGCCAGGAGTTCCCATTCGTCCGCGGCGTCGAGGACCTACTCGTCGTCTCCCTCGGCAACGGCGAGCCCTCCGCATCCGCTTACAATGCTGCCGGCGGCCGCTCGCCGTCGTCCAGAGATCTTGTCCGTATCGCTGGCGATGGCGTCGCCGACGTGGTCAGTCTTTATTAGTAATCTTTCGACGAACAACTTTTCAAATATTTTTAATTAATCAAATAATTATAAATCACAATTATGTTACACTAATCTTTATATTATGGTGTGATTATTGACAAACAGGTAGATCAAGCCGTTGCAATGGCATTTGGGAGAGAAAGATCAAGCAACTATGTGAGGATTCAGGTATATACAGATCAATCAACCATAATCATGGTTTTGGCTAATTGCAAGAGATCAACCATTGAAATTTGAATCAATAAATTGTTGTCCAAATGTTGCAGGGAAATGGGTGTGGAACCAGGAAAGCAGCAAAGATAACAAAGGAGACAGCAACCAAGGAGACGGTAGCAGCAGTGGAGGGGATGTTGAAGGAGAAGAATGTGGAGTCTGTGATGTTCAGAGGGAAGAAGGTTGCACAGAAGAGTAATGAGGAGATGCTTGATCTGTTTGCACTTGAGCTCATCAAGGAGGAGGAGAGGAGGAAGCTCTGCATCTTCCCCACTGTTGTACTCAAGCAAGTCACACCTAGAACCTCCTCGGCTACAACTTCATCATGCCAATCTAGTTAACTCCAAAAACAGGATGGAAAAAAGAAAAAAAGAAAAGATTCTAATTTTTTTGTTTGTTTCACGAAAGAACAAATGAAAAAAAAAAAACAAAGAGCAAAAAATCAGCCTCTCTGAACTAATGTTAGTGTTCTGGAGTTAGAGCTGTTTTGTAGTGTGCGGATGATAAATATTTATGATGTTTATTGAGGTATGTGACATACATGCCACATGGCTTGGAGATGTATGCTTTCTGGTGAGGAAATTTCTATGTACATTGATTGCTCTTGTTCTAAAGCAAAGAGTGCAGGTTGAAAGTTGTGATATCTATATATTATATGTTCTCAAATCATAAATCTCGGTGCCATTAAGTTTGGGTCTTTTTAACTGGGTATTTCATTCCAGTTTGACAAAGATCACCTTCTTAATTTTAATAATTTAACCCTGAGGGCTGAGTGGACCTTAAATCCTCACCCATTGTATATTTGGTTCAAGCTGGAACTTAAAAATTTTGCAGATATACCCCACTCGGAAGCAGCACTCACCTGTTTTAGCGCAAGGAAGAAACAAAGATATTGACAAAGATGCCAACAACTTGTGGAGATCATTTCATGAGATCCTCATGTCCCCTCATTCCATGGCATTACTTGAGTGAAAGCCTCTTTCCCTTGAAGGCTCAAGCTCTATTTACTTCTTTGGAAAAAATCCTTGCTTACTTAGTTAAAATCCTCATTTTATACCGATTCAGCAATAATTTGTATGATGGGGTGCATCCTATTATTATTATTAGTGGTGCTTATAATAGCTTAATTTATTTGTATGGTCTCTGAATTCATGCCAAAGTATATTTTCGTTCTTGCAGTAAGATCAAGCTTCACATATTGAATGGGGAAAAAGTACAAGCATGTATAAACCGACGTTTTCGGATGCTTTATAGTAAAAATATGGATATAATACAGAAAAATATAAGCATTGCCAAACCTGCTTTATTCTCCTGTGTTTTTTTCATATTTTCGTTTTCGTTTCTTTAACCATCTCGCTTTGAAGTTGGCCCGAATTTCCTACTTAGTAACACCGGCGACCTTTGTGATTTGCACATCAAACTCCTATATATCTCATTATACAGAACTGAATGCATTGAATACACACTACCTGTAAGTCTGTAACCATCCTTGATTTGATATATACCTCTCGTCAAGTGTATTATCACATCATAATTAAACATTGGTGGAACCCGAATTGAATTCACTCTCTCTGATCGTCTTTGATTTGATACATACCTCTCACCAATCAAACCGACTGCAAGTATGAACACCCGCCATCACATCTTCAATTAACATTCCCTTAACCCCAAACCCAGCATTTTTTATCTCCAAAAATAGTGATGATCATTAGAGCCATCTTAAAGAATGCTCAAAGTGAAAGAGTTGGACGATAGCGAGCCGTGCTTCATGAAGTTAGAGGGCTTTGCAGTGAGGCTTGGCCGCTTGGACTAGGACCACCTGATCACAATAACTCCATGAATGGGCCCCCTGTGAGGTTCCTTTTGCACTTAACCCTCCCTTTGCCAGAGCTACCATTTTAAAAACTAATGTGGGCCCGTCTTCTTTGTGGGACCGTGAAAACATAACACGAGAATCGTATGGCCTTTTTTTGATATTTAGAGAAAAGTACTTGTGCTGGACTAGGTTCTAAGAATTATGGCTCCATATATTAATTTTTTTAATATATATATATATATATATATATATATATATATATATACTTCTTGCTATTATATATTAAACCTGTAAACGCGTCCTAATATTGAACATCAAATTTATACATATAACTATTTTTATTTCAGGGAATTACTCGAAATGGATTGCAAACGATAGACATGGTTTAGCTGGTTGTATGATCAAAGCTAGAATGTAGGAGCTAGAGCTGGATTACAATCAAGAGAAGAAAAGCGAGGGTTAGTGTGACAGGACTGATCTCCACTCTCCACCATACATGATACATGCAAGGGGGTATTGGTACAGTAGGAAGGGAAGGCACCGACAGTTTCATTTCTGTCATACAAGCCATTTACGGGCGGACCCAACATGCTTTCTCCCTCAGAATCTCTTGTTTATTTTTTCTATCTACGATCCCATGGCCCCCGCCCCTATCCTATCTTGTCCTCAGACGACTCCGAGATATTTCAACTCTCTCATTGCTCTCAACCACATTTGGGCCGTCGAAGAAAATCACGCCAAGAGCTTGCACAACAAGATGACGTTTTAATTTTTTTTTTTATTAAGCTACTTCGTTTCCAAAAAGTACACAAAGATCATAAGAATTTGAATACAATAGCAAAATATATGAAGTTGATTTCATGGAGTTTTGCGTTAAAAAAGAGTTTTGCTTCAGCTAATGTGCAAGAATCAGTTGGCAACAGAAGTTGATTCCGTCGGCGGTGTTATCTGAAATGCCGATAAAGATAATGACTTTGACAAGTTGAGACAAAAGCTACATCATAGATGACATGAATCCTCCTGCCGATGTCTTACAAATTACCCAGAAATAAACTCCAAAAATTAACCATCTGATCTTTTCTAAAGCCTTTGATTCGTAGGAATTTATCTTAAGTAAACATGTTGATGTCGGAGATGTATTTCTGGTTAAAGACATCCTTCTTGAAAATGATCTTCCTGAATTGCGTCCCAGGCAAGATGTATTTGCTGTCACTTTAGGCCCTTTCGCAAGGTGGTCCATGCTATTCAAGCAAACCAGTATCAAAGTGGGTCAGGATCTTCACCTTTGTGGAGTAACATCATTTTCATGGCTGCTATCAGGAAATAGCTGGCTCTCTTTACACTAATGCCTTTGCAAACATCCTCAGTCCTATTTTGAATAGCTAGACGCCAATTCAAACATCCCCAGCAAGTTTACATGTGGAGAAAGTGAGTACAAGCTTTTCTTCTTATGTTGGCGGGTTGAGCATTCAAAACAGATAAACCAGAAAACAAAGCAGAGACTTGATCTTTTTCAATCACTTTTTCACTTTTCATCCTTGCACGTTTCAAACTTCATCTTCTTGCCTTCTTTCCAACTCAAACTCAACTCAAAGACTCAAAAAAACTTACTTTGCTTTCTTACAAACATGGAAGAGGCTTCAATGTTTGAATTGTAGGTATGGATGCAGGTGGTCCAGTAGTTTATCAATTTCATTGTTGAAGGTGGTCCTTTTGCTTAACACAGAAGCCCCTTCTTCCTGCTTCGGCGTGTCTACTTTGCTTGGTTCACAGTCATTCATGCCAAACCCGTGATGGAAATGGACATTTAAACCAGTGTGGTTAGAATTGGATTCACCATTCACTGAATTTCTCTTCACTTTCCAAATACTATCTTCCTGTTCACGTACATAGCCATTGAAGCAAGAGGTCCATCCTTCCTGGTCGAGTAAAAGGCTCTCTTTTGGGGGTAACAACTGATCACAAAAGCTTATGTGAGCCATTTTTTAAGGCAGTTGCAGCCAAGTTCTGCAGGAGTACAGGGAACAAGTTGAAAAGGATGAGGAACTTGCTGGAAAAAGATCATGAAATCTCACAAAGTTAACATGGATATGGAATTAGCATACTGTTAAATAGAATTGCAAGCTGTATTTGTGGACAGGTACTTGACGAAAAAAGTTTATTTACAACTCAAAGCCATGAATGTGGACACCCTGAATACAAGCCCATACCTACAGACAACTGATAGTCCCTACTATTTTTTTAGCTGCATGGATGCCGCTGAGAATAGCGCCTTCAACAGTTGAGCTCACACAGAAGTCCCCACAAATTGCCAGCTTCCTAGTTTGTTCCCAAAGACAATTTTCTGACCCCGAATTGATAACAGATGGAAAAGCACTTCCCCTGATAAACAACCTGTGGTTAATCTCTGCATTTCTACGTATTACATGATCTGAACATGGTCATGGAAGTAACCAAATAGATTACAAATGAACCACTTAATATAACATGCATTAACCGGAAAAGCATCAATAAAAAATCCAAAGATACAGCAAATAATGTCACAATGACCCATAATTACATAGAGCATGGTACATATAAGTAGTTATATCAGTCAGCTGTAAAAGAACAATACATTCAGATATCAAAAGGCCGTCTTCCTAGGATAAACACAAATGAGTTTTCTGCAAATATTTAATGCTTCATTCAATCAAGTTCTACACATAATCTGGTGGTTTCGGCATACAATTAGAGTTGATTGGTTGGGAAGCCATGGAAAATTATAGCCAGATAATTTATGATAAAAGGCCTTTGTAAGTTATTGAACCTCTGCAATCCCACAGTTGTGAAGTTCAGTCTATATAATATTCTAAAATGCTTGACAAGTTCTATGACAAGCTTCCCCTCAATTTTTAAGGGAAAAAGGACAAATGCTCAGCTCAATATAAAATCCCACCATCTACAACCTATCCAAGTTCAGCAGCATGAACATTGTAGGAATAATTAATTGCTATCGCATTTAAACCAATGATAAAAGACTCACGAAAAAAAATTGCCTAATCAAATTCTAGTTAAAAAAGTAAAGCATGACTCTTTCATTGTACACTCAAGTTTTTAGACACATTGTAAATGTTCCGAAATTTCAGATACCTAAACCATATGGCAAGACAACAAAAATCAGTATACATTCCTCCAGAAATTCCTTTGTTAGGTGACAGCAAGATAAACAATGGCTTCTTATTGCAATATAAGCCATTTTTTGCTCCTAACTCACAAGGAAAAAGATAAGGAAGAAAAATATAGATGGTCCATAGAATTTCTGATGATTATTAATACGTTAAGAGTACTATTTTCTTTTCACATTGGCTAATAGTTAAAACTTCACAAACTAAATGAAGAGCAACTTTATCAGAAACTCACCACCTATGAGCTTTCATAAAGATTGGTCGCGGAATATTTCCCAGGTTGCAAAATTCCTGGAATAAGTCTTCAGCCACTCTTTTCAACGTGTCATCTGAGAGTTTTCTGAGACCTGTTTGACTAATTATATGCTTAGCATATTCATCAGTCGAATGCAGCACCCAGCATTCTCTGAGACACATAGTTGTCAATAAGTGCCATGCATTTACATGAAATACCCATAATGTGAACCGTCCATTAGACAAAGTCACAAATATTCATCAAACACCAAAGCAAACAAATTGCAAGATCAAAATTGGGAAAATTGGAAAGTTGGATTGTAGTGAGCAGAGCGCTCGAGCACCCGGAATCAGAGCGCCCGAGCAATCTACCTGTTGTGAACTTGCAACTATTGACCAAGGACAAAGCCCAAGCGCCCTGAATAGAGTGCCTCAGCAACCAGGTTTCGGAAATAGTTATCTGATTTTGATTTAAAAATGTTGTTTAGTGATGATTAACAGTATAATTGAGTTTGTTTAATATTATAAATGATTTGATAGTGTGTTTATGTGTGATTGATAAATAAATTGTTTAGATGATGCAAAAATATTCATAGCATGCCATACATACACATTCATATAGACTAGTTCGGGTAATAATGTATATTATTGCTCTGGCTAGGGTTTACTCTTGCTGAGACAAAGGAGCTTGGAAAGTAACGTGGTTAGGTTAGTTTATTTGTATTTTGGGGAGCTTTAAGATCCTCAATATTTATGACTTGTTTAGTTGGTTTATTCAATTAAATTCTAAGTATGCATGTATAAGATTTTAAATGATAATGATTATGATGATATGAATTGTCGAGTGAACTCACACGGTACGCCGATGTACCCCGTACATCACCCTTAGGTAAGGGGAGGGCAAAAGAACGTGGGCTACTATCTCAAAGGCGCTTATGATCATTTGTGACTTATGAAATATGATTCAGGAATTGTAGGGATCCTATGCATTTTCGGAGAGTTGAAGATGCTAGACTCAAAAGTGGGTTTCAAAGGTTGAACCCAAAGGCTACAAAGGTTGAGCCAAAGCTACGAATGCCGAGTCAACAAGTTATATATACATGTTTCAAATTTCACTTGTGTTTTCAAATTAGAGCATCAAAGGTTGGCTATAGAATAATGATACTAAGACCAACAAGGTTAGATCATAGATGATTTAAAACCACAAAAGATGGTCAATGATTTTATGATAGTAAGCTACAAAGGTTATATATGGGTGAATGCCCTATTTATCACAAAGGTTTGATTATGAACTAGGTTTTAAGTTAAGTCTAAGGTTGCAAAGGTCTAGCCATGTATATGTGATAAATTTTTGTTCATGTTGACTATTTCCTTATATAATTAGTTAAGCATGCTTAGGAATGCCTTTTTATTTATGTCAAAATAAACATATTAAATTGTTGAATGTTACATGTCATGTTCAAGCTAATAATTAAGGGTTATGTTAAGTTACAAGCTATAATGTTATAATTAAAATGAAGTGAATCAATATTTTTGTACGTCTTTTATCGAATTGACATTAATCGTAGTTTACTTATTATGTTTATTGCATATGTAAGTAGATGACTCAGAACCATATAAGTGCCCAAAAAAAAAAAACAAAGAAAGAAGGAAAAATTAATGTAGTATCACCACCATAACCTCTATCTAACAAGTGCTCTTACATTAATAATAAACTCTTCCCATTAACAACAGACATAAAGAGTATAAGACTGATAAACAGCGGTACAAGTCTTTCCTATTCTTCCACTAATTGGCTGCATAGAACAAATAACAATCTGGCTAATATCAATTTGCCTATAACTGAAAATTCAGGATTGTTCATGTCACTTCAATGAATCAAGCACAACAGAGAAAAAGTGGTTAGAAAATATAACACCTGTTCTCTGACATGCATGAGCGCCCCGGCTTGCTACTATCGCAAAAGGCCCAACTTAGAATATTGGAGTTTTTAAATGAAAAGCCTTTGACAGGTATCTGAAATAGAGGTGATAAATGTCTAATAAGAACTAGACGGAGGTATACCTCAAGTAAGCAAATAGCATAAAGAATTTTAAATAGTCTGAAAATAGAAATCTACACTTTCCAGTTCCATATTAGAATATTGACAGTACAACTAGATAAGATGTCAGGTCATGTGTGACTTATACAAGATAAATTTTAATTTTATACATAAACTCTCATTGAATAATGAGATACACTATAATAATTTAATATCTTAGAGATAGAATGTGATTATCCTATTTGAATGATAAGATGAATTATAATTATTTGATTTTTTTTATTATATTTTTTTTCATTACAATTAGAAAGGTTCTTATTAGTAAGAAGTTAGAAGTCGGGGATAGTCGGGTTCAAAGCGGTAACATTTTACCGTGAAAGGTATAAATATTTTTATTAATTTCTTCTTAAAGAATTGAGGTTAGTGAAATTCGAACTCATGACCATGTGCGGGAGGTATTTTTTATATTTTTAAATTTTTTTTTGTATTTTGATTGAGTGATTCTCCTACTTTTAATCTCAGCATAGTATTGATATCCCCTTTTATTAATAAGGGTAGATTATTATACATACACAAAATAAACAATTTGTGTAACATCGTCATCGTTTTGGCAAAGAATAAAGTGAAAGCATTTTGATAGTGTATCAACTATCAACACAAATAGATAGTTTCTCATCTTTACTTCTGTGAGCTACAAAAAATCACCATGGAGGTTGGAAACTAGTTAATAAGTATTTTCGTTCATTTTCCACCCTTTCAAAGGCAGAAAGTGGTCCTTACCACAATATACACTCAGGCTTGAATTAGCATTGTCACATGGTGAGTAAATAAGCTTTCAATTTGCATGCTGTTCAAAAGGTCTTACCGAAATTAAAGGTACTGAAAATGCAAGCATAAGAGCAAAACAGGAACGAACAGGAATCTCTTGCATCAGAACAGCCAAATTGGATGAATAACTCACATCTGACCCATCAAAGTAAGCATAAAAAATGGTCATTCGATCAATCTCAAATGATGAAACTAAGTTCCTTTTCTTCAAACGTTGTAGGTAGAAAAGTGGTAAGGCCAAGAGACAGAACAACCTAACACAAATATAAAAGAACAAGGGGGGAGAAACGGGATAGATACAAGGACTGACCCAAGGGCGGGGACTGCCCCCTCTCAACAAAAGATCTTGGAGACGCAATATTTTTATCAGATGCCACCACAGCATCATAGCTCCCCAGATGTTGATCATTAATGCCCATCAAGGACCATGCATATCTACAATCTAACCACTCCAATTTAGCAACTTTCGTTCCAAATTTGGCATCAACACCTGAACATAGGAGAAAAAATAGTAGACAAAAATCAGAAATGAAGAAGGGAGCAAACCGGGAGTTAAACTTTTATAATGAATCATACCAGTGCCACTGCACAGTTCATTGCAAATAGAATTCATGCCTGGAACTCCAACATATTTCTTAAAAACCACCTCCTAAAATAATCCTAAGAATAGAAAGTTAGGATTTCATCACTGTTGGGAAAATGTGAAGTTGACTACAAACTCACTACAAATATTCTTGCAAGCATCCAATTATTCATACGCGAGAATGAATCACAACTTTAACACTCATGAAACCTACAACGAACGAAAATAAATATACAAGAAAATTTAGCTGCGAATAAGCACTTCATGGCATTAAAATTTAAGTTGACGAAATAAACAAAGATTCAATCAGCGCCACATCGAAGCTTCTAGAAACTCAAACAATCCATCCCACCGCAACACATGGTCGGAGTCATATCTTAACGTCAGTTTCGTAGACAATAACGATAAAAAATAGTATAAATGGTTCTTTTCTTTCCCAAGGATAGATCATGAATTGAGATTACTCACATTCTGAGACTCCAATAGTGAAGCTCAGCGAGCTTGGCTTTTTTTTCACAGTTTTGGATTATAACCGCGGTTTTTTTAAAAAAAAAAAAAGAAAAAAAAAAAGCTTCCATCGCCGCATTCGAATCAAAACAAATACAGAGATGGAGTTCGAGAAACTAAAACCTCTCCCAGACCGTCGAAGATGCGGCTCTTCACATCAAAGTGGCCAAACCTCTCCTTCCACTCCGCGACCAGACCTCTGGCCTCCCACCCACTGACCAATGCCGACACCTCCGGATCGGTCACAGTGAAATACGGCGCCCCGTGATCGAAAACCACCTCCTTTCCATCTCCCATGACCTCCCTTTATCAATTTTGCACAACACAAGAATCCAAATTTCGTGAAAAAAAAAAACACACACACACAGAGACGCATACAAGATTGAAAACCAACCATGAAAGAGAGCAGTACCTTCTCTGGGACATCCGGCCGCCGGCGCCTCTGCCGGAGTCGAAGACGGTGACAGCGATCCCCCCCGCCGCCAGCGCCGCCGCGCAGACCGACCCTGATACTGGGAAATTGGTAAACAAAAGCCGAAAAGGATGAGAAAAGATTGCATCTTTAGACAAAGACCATAGCGGTCGAGGAAGAAGGAGCAGAAAAATGGATGCAAGAGACGGAAGAACCCACTCCCGCTTCCGATCACGGCCACCTTCATCTTCTTCCCCCGCCCCCCCCTCTCTCTCTATTTTTTCCTTTATTTCTTTTTTTCTTTTTCAATTACGTGTCTTCTTTTTTCTGGCCACTCATTTTATCAATTTTTTCCCCCAAATTTTCAGCTTTTATTTTTTAATTTTTATTGTCATTTTCCAAAATAACTTAATAAATACATACATTACAGAAAGGGACTAAAAATGAGATTAATCAACAAGTCTAACCAATAAGCAAGTTTAAGTGCTAGCATACATGCGACCAAGCCAAGCAACAACTATTCCTTTTGCTTTCTTTACCAAAAAAAAAAAAAAACTTTGGCTATTGCCCCTTTATCCTTTTGGCTGTGACCAAATGCAGTATCTATTCTCATCAATCTATTTTTTTGATATTAAAAAGATTAATAATACAAACGGTTAAACATATGAATTTTTGAATTATCAATTTATCATACCAAATGTTTAAAATTATTTGAATTATAAGCCTAAAATATTATAGAAATACATGAATACCTGAATTGTACAAATTTAATAAATATAAATTAATAGTTTTTTAACATCACCAGACTTGTGCGAAAAATACATAAGAGGAATATCATAATTAAAAGCAATTTATGAGAAAAAATACAGAAATATTAATATGAAAATTATTTGAATGTAAATATAAAAAATAAAATAAAAATTTAAATACCATACTTATTTTGCCAATATCTGATTAGTAATCACTCTTTTCTAACTATATATTTAATTCATTTAAAGACTTTTTTCTTAGCTCTAATTTTATATATCATAAAACTAATAATTTGTCATCATAGACTTCCTTATAAAGACCCATTAGAAGTTCACCGTCTTTCTATATTTGCATCTTTAAAAAAATAGTTTTAGAAAAGAAAGGAGAAAATATCACAGTTTAAATTGAACAATGAAAATAAAAAAAGGCAACAGTTTTAGTAGGGTAAAATTATTAATAGATAAATGTACAAAATGTCCCAATGCCCAAAATAAAAAAATAAACATGTTTTGAGCAAATAAAATAAAATTGAATCCCCAAATGAAAGTAATAGAAAAGGGAAAAATTCAAGAGAACTAAAATTGAGATGTAAATAATAAAAATAAAAAAATGATAATAGATAATAAAACAACAAATTAAAAAATCATAAAAATAAAAAAATGATGACGTTAATAATATAATATCTAGATCAAGGACAAGAATGAAGAATGTTGCTATATAAACAACATTTATGAGGTTATATTCATTAGTAGAAAATCAATCTTTAGCGATCATAAATCTAGGTGTTGAAGACCATAAATGCGGTTACTGATGAAATTTATGACTATATTATACAAGTCATAGTAGCTAAGGTTGCTTATGAAATTTGTGACCGAAAAGAAATCTGGTCACAAAAATACAATTGGACTCGCTTGTTTCAGTTTGGTTTTTAAATTAGCTATTGCATTTGTGGTTGCAACTTATTTGTAACTGCGTTTCTTGTTGCAAATTCGCTTTTAACTTCGGTTTCACAATAGTTTCATTCAAGTTGCTAAACCTTTGTAACCAGGTTTTAGTCATAGATGCGGTCTCAACGTGAATGCAAACTGATCACAACTTGATTGCAAAATAACTCGAATTTTTTTAAAATAATTGTTATTTTTTGTTTTAAATTACCTGTTTAATAATAAAATATTATAAATAAATAGATATGATGACAATATATATATATATAGAATATAAGTTAAATTTAAAATACAATAAAATATTAATGTCATACATGAAATATAAATTAAATGTTT
>JAVDBV010004040.1:0-15136 GCA_032619315.1 Piper longum | reverse complement strand
GTGTGTGTGTGTGTGTAGAAAGCTCAGATTAAGACCGTCTAAAGTTGCAACTAACTCGAGGCTTAAAAGTGACTCCACAAGCAATAATTGAGTCAAAAAGTTTAAATGAGCCTCAAAACTATGAACTCAATCGGGTGAAAATTTGCTACTATTCAAGTTGGGCCCACATGTTATAATTCAAACAGACACTAAACGTTATAGCGGCCTAGATCTATCTCTAAAACCTTAGCTAACACATAAAAAAAAATTGTATACCTTATGTATACACTCATAAGTCATGCTCTGCTGTAGCATGCCCATATGGCTATCTGGGCCATACTCATGATCTTAAAACTGGTCTGACTTTAACTTTGCTCAAATTGTCTCAAAACTGGCCCAAATCATCTAAAACTACAAACGGTTCTAACCGAAGCTAGGGTTTTACATCTTTTGTGCTTCTTGGGTCCTTATATGCCTCTTTTGAGTTTTTTTATTTTAACTCAACCGAAGTATGTGAGTCTATGAGTTGACGGCGGCTCTAATACCATAAGAAGAATTAAGCCTTAACCAAAATGAGTAATTAACCACTTAAATAGCTCAACTCTTAATATTTATCAAAGTCACAACTCATGTCAATTTTAGATGTGGAACTCTCAACAAAGTTGTGGCAGCCTGGTAAAATTTCCAAAGGATATCACCCGCCATGGGTGGGAATAAATTTCACGCACCAATTTGTCTAAGACTTTCAAGCCTGTAATAGTGTAGGCTGTCTCCTTGTCACCGTCTGTTTTTGCCTATATAAACCCCATCCAACCACTCTTCGTACCGGTCTCATCTTTCACTTTTTTCCTTCTTGTTAAATTCTTCCAAATGCCAAATTTTTACTTTTTGTTAGTATAAGAGTTTTGATTATATTAACCCTTTATTTAGTAGTTTTTTTATGCTCTTATGAAGACAATAATTGGTTTTCTCCATTGATTCGTATAGGTAATACTTTTAATCAAGGTGTAGAGGAAATTCTGCCTGAATAGGATTTGCTTAAAATTAACGTAAAGGATGTATTACTCATGTATGAAATGATATTGATATCATTTATGTTTTGGCGGTAATTAGTTGCTTAAGAAGTAATTATTTCTTTGTCAAGTAACATATATTGTACCCTAAGCATGGTTAAAATCATGAATTTATACTTGTTGGTTGTGAACATGATTGGTTGCCCCTCAGCATACCGATTAGGAGTTCTTAACGTCACTATTCGAAAGTTTATTGGTAGGTGGAAATATACATAGCTGAGCATATCGTGGTTGATGTGTGTGCACTTGAGACTAACTTGTGATCCAACCCTTTGTGGTGCAATAAAATCCCACTTGGGGAGCCACCGTAGGGGTGGGGGTGCGGTTGACGCGGCGAGGCAAGCTGGGTCAAGTAATTGGTATAAGGACGGTAGTCCTAGTTATCAAATCTCATTTGCCTTGTGTGTTAATGAGCAGTTAATATTAGCCCACATTATTTGTATACATAAGTAATATTGAGTATTCTAAATCGTCATGACGAAGTCATGATCCCTTCAGTAGTTAGTGAATGTTATTTTATATGATATAGTAATCGTGCTATATTTTAATATATAAGATTATGGAATATACATAGCCTTACTTGGGTTCGATGGAACCCATAATATGTTTGATAATTGTGTTCTTTTTAGATATAAGATAATGAGAATGCGGGAGTCCATTGTCGCAAGACCTATTCTTTGATCCTGATAGTAGCATCTAAGGCCTATTATATAAATATTGGAGAACCTTTTCAATATTGTATTAAATAGCGACTTATAATTTAGAAACCTTATTGAATATTTGGTGTTGTATGATTATGAAATAAACTGTAAGTTCTCCATGTTTATATGAAACTTGTTATCATAATGTCGGCCAACACTAATGTCTTTTGTCACAAAAAATGTCACAGAAATTTTTTATAACTGAATTTAAAACCTGAAAAAAATCACCAAAATATTAGTGTCGTATTTTTTATAAATCTGTCACCAAACTATCACTGAATAATTTGGTTCATTTATCGGTGTCAAAATCGACGACACCAAAATTTAATGACCGAAATATTGGTGTCATCTTTTTAAAAATCTGTTACATAACTATCATAGAATGTTTCAGTAACTATCTAACCCTTGATTAGGAAACGGGGAGTTACAAAAGCATTAGTCTAAAGTCATTCAACCATGCAACGAGCCTTAGTAAAAGATAGCGCAAAGATCACATTGCATCGACTCTAACTCTTTCAGATGTCTGCTCTTGAACTTTAATTTTCTCCATTGTGGGAGTGTCTGTGCACTCGATGACACGATCAGTCTAAGATCATAATAAGATGGATAACTATGAGACAAATTTGTTGTTTATAGTGTAACTAGCTGTTATAAGAAATGTCAATGTTAATGAATTTGCAACCTTATAATTGACTGAGAGCGTTAATTTATAAGGAGTAATATAAAGATATTAATTAATGAAAATGAAATTTTGGCCGACCACTTTCTCAGAAGATGCAACTAAAAAAGTTCCGAGTGCTGCATGGGAACAATATTTGGTGGTCGGGGAGTTCATTTTTCCAACTTTGAACAATATCATTAATCAGATTAATGAGGGTTTCTGTTTGTGGATGGAGTTTAATGTGAAGTTAAGATGTCTGGGCATGCTTGGTAGGAGAAGACGTGGAGTTGGCAAAATCAGGCACGGTTTGTGTTTGAGCTGTTCTGTTGAATATAGACAGCGACGTTCATGTCGTCCTAAATTCCTGAGTCACATTCACACTGCCAACCTTCGTGGAAGGGCAGCGAGGGGAATACACAGTCAGTTTGTTTCACTTATTCAAAAGAAAAAGTATCACTTTTGAAACATCAGACTTAGAATGCTATTTGTTGGTATTCTCAATTATTGTTCTACTGTTTAAGGTCCCTTCCACGGCTTAAATATGTGTTTTGGTCTAATTATATGTATGATGATCAGTAAATTCACACGCAACAACCAGCTCTACTGCTTACGTGCTTGTACTCTTATCACTTATGCCTGCTTGCCCATATATGTGAGAATATTGACGAAGAGCATGAAACATCCAATGGGAAGATATATATGGCCATCTCTATCTCTAGTGCTTGAAACGTGGGAACGACGAAGCATGCACCTATTTCGAAAGAAGAAAAGTGCTCAGACCAATACTTACAAATGGATCGAAAACGTTGCAAATGGAAGATAATATCCAGCGTTACTATATGACTACAGTTCTACAACGTGTTACTAGCCAGTTCATTGCAATGAAGAAACATACTATATATGTACATCCGACGAGCATTCCCAAGGGCCAAGTGAGGCAAGTACGAGCAAAATAATATCACACGAGACGAGACTAGGGATCAAGAGCCAAGAGACAAGATATAACAAACGTGCATCAAATTATAAAGGCATGGCATTTTGTTGGAATGATGGGGACGATGTCAACCTTAGACGTATCAAATATTTAATAAGCACATCAATCTTGGTTTTGGGATCGATTATGTTCTGTTGACGTTAACTTAAGCATATAGGCAACGCATTAATTTCATTAATTAATAATTGAACAAGTATTAAGTAGTGAAGCAAATTCAAAAGGTGGGCAGCATAGGATAAGACGTACTACGTTTTGTCTTGCATCTTTTGCTTATCTTCATTAAACTTTAGGTAACTCCCATTTAATTTATTATTATTATTATTCTTGAATATTAAAACTGAAAGCGACCGTCTTTCTTTCCGTTTCTGTTAGCCAAAAGAAACTGACGTCGGGCGAACGGTGGCAGTGACAGCTGCATGACGTTGAGAGGCTTTCCAAGGCAGTTAAAAGACTATGAATGATTCAAAGTCCAAAAGCTATAGCTAAACAAAGGTCACCTATATAGAAGAAATAGAACTTTCGTATGTGAACATTAATAGTTGACCAGTTTGTGCCATAGAAGCATGCATCCGTTATCAAGAAAGTGAGTGGAGGGGTGAGAAGCGATGTTACAGGTATTCATACCTGTTATGTAAGTTGTAACATGACAAATTTTCTTAGCGAATGACGGTGAGCGTAATTAACGTGCATCATCAGAGATGGGAACGGACGCCACTTGGAAGGTTGTATATGCCATACCGAGAAAGGTGAAAATGGCAAAGATGAAACCAGGGCCCCCTGGTCAAGCTCGCAACGGTCCCCCCACCGTTCCTATGGTCTTCCCCCGGTGGTAACGGGCTCCCCTCCTCACGTCACCCCCACTTCCTCACTTCCATCTGCCCACTCCTCTTTATATATATTCATGCATGTGTGTGACCCTCTTCACGCCCATCCCCTCTCTCTTCCGAGTTCCAACATCTATATATATATATATATATATAGCGTATTCTTATATATCGCCCTTTTCATTCTTTCGTTCTTGTTCGCCTTTCAAATCCCAATAGCATGCCCTGTCCAGCTGATCTTACTTGTCACAAAACTTATAGTCAGCTGCCTCAATATTGCAACATCCTCATCAAAGCAGCTAAGAGATCCATACCCAAGGACGTTAGAAAGCGCTTTTCTCCTTCTCTTCACATACCCAATATTACTCCTACGAGGCCTCCCCTGCGGTTGAGGCCTACTCGTGCCCCTCCAACACGTGAGGAATATGACTCCGACCCGGAGCTCAACCCACTGCAGAAACTAGCCGTGTCTATCATTGACGAGATGGAAAAGCTGGTGGTGGAGAAGATGGAGAAGAACCAACCACTCGCGAAGACGGTCGACCCTGCCGTCCAGCTTGCCGGCAACTTTGCCCCCGTCGACGAGTGCCCCGTCAGCCATAACCTGGAGGTTTTCGGACGCGTCCCGGACGGGCTTCACGGAGTCTACGTCCGAAACGGCGCCAACCCGCTGTACGCTCCCGACGGCGGCCACCACCTCTTCGACGGAGACAGCATGATCCACGCCGTCACCCTCCGCGGTGGCGCGGCCTCCCCGAGCTACTGCTGCCGCTTCACCCGCACCAACCGGTTGAAGCACGAGGCGGCGCTCGGGCGGCCGCTCTTCCCCAAGCCCATCGGACAGCTACACGGTCACTCCGGCATTGCCCGACTCGCGCTCTTCTACGCGCGGTCGCTGTTCGGCCAAGTGGACGCCAATGCGGGCGTCGGCGCGGCCAACGCCGGGCTCGTTTACTTTAACGGGCGGCTGCTTGCCATGTCCGAGGACGACCTGCCTTACCATGTCCGCGTGTCGTCAGACGGCGATTTGGAAACGGTGGGGCGGTTTGATTTCGGGGCCCAGCTACGTTTCCCAATGGTCGCGCACCCCAAGGTGGACCCCCGAACTGGTGGGCTCCACGCGCTCAGTTATGACGTGGTGAGCCGGCCCCACCTCAAGTATTTCACATTTGACACATGCGGGAACAAGTCGGACGATATTACCCTCGACCTCGCCGCCCCGACCATGGTTCACGATTTCGCCATCACCGCTACCGCCATCGTCGTCCCCGACCACCAGGTTGTGTTCCGCATTGCAGACATGCTCCATGGACGGTCGCCGGTCTATTTTGACCGAAATAAGATCGCACGCTTTGGGGTCTTGCCTAAAGATGACGCCACCGGTTCAAAAATTCGATGGATCGACGTCCCCGACACCTTTTGTTTCCACCTGTGGAATGCATGGGAAGAGCGTTGTGCAGGCGAGGATGAGATAGTCGTGATTGGGTCGTGCATGACCCCACCCGACTCGGTCTTCAACGAGTCGGACGAACCGTTGCGGACCGTCCTGTCCGAGATTCGGTTAAACCTGACCACGGGAGGGTCGTCCAGGCGAGAGATTGCCCCGGAGATGAACCTTGAGGTGGGGCAGGTGAACCGCACACTGCTGGGGGGGAAGACCAAGTACGCCTACATGGCGATCGCCGACCCCTGGCCCAAGTGCTCCGGAGTGGCGAAGGTGGACTTGGAGACGGGCGACGTCGAGAAGTTCGCGTATGGGGATTATCGGTTTGGAGGCGAGCCTACGTTCGTGCCTGCGGCCGGCGGGGTGGAGGACGAGGGGCATTTGATGTGCTTTGTGCATGACGAGAGGAGAGGGGAGTCGGAGTTGGTGATCTTGAATGGGAAGAACATGAAGCAAGAGGCGGCCGTGAAGCTGCCTACAAGAGTGCCTTACGGTTTGCATGGCACTTTTGTGAGCTCTGATAGTTTAAAGAATCAAATATAATCAACCGTGGATAAAAAAATTAGACTACCATCTCAAATAAGTACTCTGTAGTTTGCACATTCAGATCATTAGCTCTTTTTTCGTAGGCTTTACGATAGGAATGTAAGGTTTTTTCATTTCATTTTAATAGGGCATCATATGTTATACAAGTGGAATATAATACTGTAAAAAGATGCTTCTTTTATAAGTGATTTGTTCTTTTATTCCATTCCATTCACTTGTGTTGCTATTTAATTGTTGAAAGGGAGGTGAGGATGAAAAAAAAAGAGAGAGAGAATTGCGGGGACAAATTTGTCGGTTGCTTGTCTTTTTGTCTGGGAATTACGAGCGTTGCCGTCGAACGGCAATCTAATTGACTTGTTAAAGGCCAGTGATCTGAAATTGGACGCCGAACTTCGGTCAGACTGTCAAGATCCTTAAAAATAACTTCTATCAAATGTAATAATCTTAATAATGTCTAAAAAATATATATCTTAAGGAGATATTAGGCTTGGCTTTGATTGGCTAAGATGGCATTGGTCTACATTCTTTATCATACAAATATGGTTATTCTAAGTATTTCAAGTGTGATTGGAAGAAATGTTGACGGCCTTCTTGACAACTGTATAACATCTATGGAAAGATACTAACCAAAATGTTGAAAGAAATCTTTTCTTCATAAATCGGAGGAAGTGAAATCTTTTTTTCTTTTTTAACTGAAACTGAGGATATTGATCACAACTCACATATCACAATCAGAAGATAGAATTTCTTTTAGGCAAAGGGAAAGATACTAAAGTTTTGAACTTGTGGAACTCAGAGTTCTGTCCGACATGAAAAAGTGCCCCAGGGTGATAGATATGGATGTAGTTTCAGGCACCAGAGAAAAAGTCCATGATATGTACAAGAAGCACATTGTTGATGACTACAATAAAAGAAGAATTGGCAAAGGACTATTTCCGAGGGACAACATGACCCATTCAAACTTACAAACCTCCACGCCCAAAGTCCAGGATCAAAGAACCCTCAACAAATTTGACACGGTTCTGATCGGTTCAAGCACGCTTAAAGTATAGAGAGAGAGAGAGAGAGAGAGAGAGAGAGAGAGAGATTGAGTTCAGTCACCATCTTATTTCCCTTTTGAAAAAATTCTTCACATCACAGATTCACAATATGCTCCATGCATGTAGAGGGACATGATTTCATCATGCTACTCATGAAATTTTTAAAGAAGAAAAATAATCCAGTCAATTACCCGCGTCATTTGACCAAAAAATAAAACGATACAGAACATATATTTATGCATTTAGTATATATATCATGACATATCATCAGCAGTAGAAAATAATTGGCTCATGTTGAATGTAGTTACTTTGCAAAGAAGGTGCATGGACATTCGCCTCTATATATAGTCAATCCTTAATTCATGAAATTATGAAATACAGGGTTGGAGGCAACTTGAAATGTAGCTTAATACAAGCCCTTGAAAGTGGCCGACTAGCACAGTTTCAAGTTCAAGTAATTAGGTGAGAGCGAGATAATGCTTAATCACCTTCTTTTAGACATAAACAAGTCCCTAACCTGAGCAAATGCCAAGTTCATTAAGTAGGGAATAAGGGTCTCAGATTAGTTAAAGAATAAGAAACGTAGAGAGTGGTATATAACCGTTTAATTTGGTTTTGAACGAGATTGGAGATCAAGAGCTAGGTAGCCTCACATTAAATTAAATTATTTATATTCATCTTGCTACCCTGCGCAAACGGTCCCTTGGCGAATGCTAAAATGATGTATTCCTAGAAAGTGATTTAATTACAATCGGAAAGATCAGGACTTGAAAAAAGTATGAATAACCCACAAACATATATATATATATATATATAGCAGCTTTATCGAACTTATTATGAGATATTTTATCTTACGAATTTAACGTATAAATTAGTCATATATAAAACAGTACGAAGGGAAAAGTATTGTAGTTGACCAAATTAATCCAAATTATAAGCACCAGAAGTGAATGAAAACGAAGAGTGATCTGTATATATAAAGCCTCGAAAAGAAGGCAATTATGTACCCTTTTTGAAATTCAATATTCTATCCGTTGGCAGTTGGGGTGTACATGTTTTCCACTTCAAATATGTTACATTAAATTGAAATATGAAAAACTAAGAGCTACAAGCTGTGAGTCCGGATGGTGAACTCCACACATCTGTTCAACTCATGGTATCATAATCCAACATGCATGTACACAAGCCTCGACAGGGTTCGGTGGACAAAGTAAAAATTAAATAGCATCTCAACGTAAGATATATGCTACACATCCATAACAAATTAATGTCAGGGGAAAAAAATTTCCTTCGTATTTTTTATCTTTCGCTTGGTTGAACGAAGCTTCCCACACTGAATCTGTTCAATGTCTATGCCTCGTTTTGAGTTGCAACAGAAAGACTTTGCCCAACAGACCACGTGCCAGTTTTATTGACAATGACCTTGTCGGCGGTACCTCCATATAAGGGTTAGTATAGCTATGACTCATATGTATCAGCCGGTACTGATCAATTCATGGCATCAGTTGATTGATGAATGAAGACCAGGAACAGGAGACGGTATATTGGACTTATATGAGCTAGAATGGACATGACAGGACTCTTTCTTACCATCTAGGGCAGTGCGGGCCAGTGGTTGAAATGCTGTTTTTCGGCCAAGTTGTTGGTTTGGTCTGGTAGTGCTCTTCTCTTTTGCCTACACATACATGCCAAGTGCTGCCGGGCCAGGGACGTCCATTCTCGCTGTATCGTCACTGCTCCCGCACTTTGCCCATTGGTGTAATTGGCTGTGGAGTTAAATTCAAGTTCTGAGTTTTTCACCTGCTAATTAAAAAATAAATCTACCATGTTAATGAGTTAATTAGAGGCAGATAACGAACAACTCCCAACTCCTAGTCTAAAATGCGGAGCCATATAGAGGATGGTGTTGCTAAGTTGTTAATATAGAATTAAGTTTAATACTGAGAATGTCATGCGATCAGAGATAGGATTGCATTTCCACTTGCTGCGGTCGACTGGCGCTAGTGGCCGATCATGCCCTTCAGAATGGAAAGATGCATAGATGAGGCAAATCCTCTTGTACCAATTAATTACTAATCTCCTGTAATCCTATCTTAGCTAATGTCTTTAAACTAGTATATGTCTAAAAAATGATAAAGAACAACAAGCATCTCAACTATTAAATATCAGACTTCTAATTCCACCAATAAACAAAACTTTCAGATTTGATACACACGACCACTTTAAAGTTCTATCATCTTTCTTAATTTCCAAGCAAAGTTTTATCTTCTTACATACGTTTATTCTCGTCCTTTTGTGACGGCTGGCCATTCCTGGTTCCATGATATCTCCAGACCACCTTTTCATTTATTAATCGGAAGGCGACATGATCAGTGTATTGATTAAAACTGCCATTGTCTTATTTACTGTGTTCTATCTCAAAGGAAAGAGAACGTAGTCCATTTTAGAACCGCGAAATCAAACAAGATAACAAAACCCAGGAATTTGTGGTAATAACCCATACAAAGGAATTTGTATAGCTGTCAATGTAGATTTTTTTGTCTCGATTCCATTCAAAGCTAGATATGTATGAGCAATCTGTGGTACCACTACGAGAATTGGTCTGAATTTTAATGCACTAATGGAGAACTAATAAGTGGAGCATTCTGTTAGGGATTGGATGGAAGTGGAAAGAGAAAAGGAGAGAAGGATCTGCAACTAGCTAGACAGCAATTAGGACAACAAGTTGGGCAGAAATGCGTGGGAGTTGGGAGTGCGTATGCAGGCATAAATGGCAAATGTGAACTCTGATCAGTATGGCCGCTAGCAGACTCATCTTCCATGTTAGGTTTTGCTTCATTTTCTGTGCTCTGTCCTTTCATTGGTCATTAGTCTTGCTTTCGTTACTGCCACCGAAACGTGGGCCGTTAAAAATGTACAAAAAATTCGCTAAAGAGAGGACGAGGCATGTGTATTTAATTGTGCTTGTAGCCGGGGTGTCCAGCATGGGTGGGGCTCCATGGAAGGCCATGCTCGAGATTCTTTTACAAGCTTAGTAGTTATAGCTAATGGCTCAATTATATTCTCATTGTCGAAATAAATGGCCGTGGACTCAAACTTGGATATGAGTTGGGGGACTTGCCTTTTCTGTGTGGCCAGGGGATCTTGGTCAACATGCCCAATCAAACTTGTCGGTAAAGCCACCTTTGGAACTCGGAGTTTGGAACTAAGTTAACATCAAATTATAATATAATGAATCTGCCTCCTCATACATCCGCCCTTGTGTGCTAAAGGGCATCCGGTAGGGAAGAGCCGTGTCAATCATTCGAACTTAATCGAAGTTTCATATGGATCAAGGAAACCAAAAGAAAAATCCTTGTCTTCTGCGTGGTGCGTCTTATTCTCTAGCACTATAGATGGTGATCAAAGTAGTGCGTTATTTTGATGATTATATCTTTGATGAAACATCATATATATGACTAAATATTATATTATTCCAAAATGGCAGCCACAATTGTCACATCAGAAAACCATGGGTATTCGCGTTTACGAGAAAATCGAACCCTCCTCCTGATGTCTTCTAAAGGACGCCATGACCAAATTGATATTTTTCTGAACAACTCGGCTTCCGTCTATGACCAGCACTAGTTCTCCAACGTCCAAAAGATGGATTGACGAAGAACCCAATTGCATGCGCACCCAAAATGGATGGACATTCTGGTGTTAGTCACATGGGAAGGATTTTCCTCAATATGGCAAGTTGGCAATTGGAGATCATATATTGATTCAAAAGGATGAATTCGTAAGAACCAAATACTTATATATGGAGAGAATGTGGGAAGATTTAAACTTTTTATCGATTTATGATAAAAATGATATATTACAATTCTATTTATAAAGACCGAAAAAAATAGAAAGACACATTAAAAAATTAAAAAGACATTGGAACAATTAAAGGACAACAAATTTATATAAGATACTAAAATGTTAGAATTTGGACATATATATGTATATAATTATATCATATATTATTATTAAGATTTGAACATAAATTAAATTGATCTATTAAAGTTAAGATTAATGAGTCATTAATATTTAAGATAAATATAGATAAATATGTGTAAATATCATATATTTAAGATAAGTGTAAATAAATATGTGTAAATACTATTTTCATAATCTCTAATTTATGATATATTAAATTAAAATTATAAAAAATAATGATAAATATATTTATGGTCCCAAATTCGTAAGGAATTTTTCTTTCTGATATCTCATCGTCCAGAAACTTTAGTCTTGAAGAACAAGTGTTGAATTTGGAATATCAAAAACCTAAAGAAGTCAAGAATAATTTTGCTTTTATGGATTCAGGTACATTTTCGTTATCAAATTATATTTTTTTCACGATTAAATATAAAGAAGAATAAAGGTTTTATTGTGATAGTGTTATCATCTGTAAAATTTGGTTAAGTTAAATATACAATAAGTGGTATCAGAGCGTCTTTATATTTGATGATTGTCAATTAATTTGATTTGTGTTTAATTTTTTGGATCAAGATTCAGAAAAAATTGATCCCAAAACAATACTAAAAGGTTTTATTAACAAACATGGTTTATAAACAATCTCATATGGTCTTCAACCTATTGGGATCAAATTATGCACTATCGCTAGATAAGGAAAATACATGAATTTGTATATGAGATTTGTTCTTAAATCAGGGTCCTCTTTTGGTAAAATATCGAATGAGAAAAATAAAGTTACAAAAGGAAAAAAGGTTATAATTTAAGAAATTTTCAAATAAAGATATTTTTATAACCTTTTCAATTTTATATTATTTATATTTGGGATTATTAAATTCAAATTATGATTCAATTATAATTAATATTTTTAGAATTTATTGATTTGCTACAATATACTGCCAAAGTAGTTTTTTGTAGAAATTTATTTTAAAATATTAAAACGGTTGTGGGTATATAATTCATGTGAATATTAATAGGCCCAAATAAAAGTTAATATTTGAACGAATTATATATTCATTTGTGATAATAAATATAGAATAATTATCAAGATTTCATATGAATAATAAATTGGCCCAAAGGAAGGTTTATTATTTGACAGAATTTATTATCTATATTTGATTACTACACTAAGAGTACCACTTAAAATGTAATATTTCTGTCCAAAGGCTAGATATTAATATTGTGCTAGGTATTTTTTACGGGATTAACTATTGTTTGAATTATTATTAATTTTGTTATGTGCATGTTATTTTGTTCTATTTTGAATTATGATTTCTGCCAACATTAATTCACTTCTAATGCTTAAAGATAATTTTAAGGATTGGAAAGAGAGTATGGTGATCGTTCTCGACTGTATGGATCTTAACTTTGCGTTAAGGACTAAACAACCTGTTTCTGTTACAGACAAAAGTTTCATTGAAGAAAAATAAGACATTGAGAAGTGGAAACGTTCAAATCTCACGAGTCTTATGATCATGAAGCGTAGGATTCTAAAGACCTTTAGGGGCAATGTGTCTAAAAAGGTTATGACAGCCATTGAGTTTCTTAAAAAAATTGAAAAACGTTTTATAAAAAACTATAAGGTTGAAACAAGTATGCTTTTGTCAAACTTAATTTTAATGAAGTTTAAAGACAATACAAACATAAGAGAGTACATTTTAAAGATGACAAATATTGCTTCAAAACTAAAAGCACTAAAAGTTAGAGCGATTTGAAGATTTGCTTGTGCATTTAGTTTTAATTTCTTTTCCGTCACAATTTAGTCAATTTAAGGTCAGTTACAACTGTCAAAGGGACAAATGAACTCTTAATGAGTTCATTTCTTATTGTGTGCAAGAAGAAGAAAGGTGTAACACCCCAAATCCGGTTTACACTTATAAACTGAACCGGCATGTTACGGGCCCCGGTTAGGTCGGCTAACCCGAACCCAACTCGTGTGGAACCAATATCGACGTCTTAAGATGAAGATACGACTCGCCATACATAGATGAATGCATAAAATTCTAAGAGGATACTACATGGATGACATGCAAATTAATTTACACACCAATACAATTAAGATCAAAATTAATAAAATTCTAAAATAAAATGGACAGAGTCTCCCCTAAAAGTGCAATTAGAGTCGACCCTGTCAAAATAATATATACAAACATATATGCATATATCAATAATTTTATTCACACAAAACCTAATTAATGTGTACTCATTCTGAAACTTGGGTCCCAACCTACCTGGGCAATCTATTCGCATTTCACCTCATGTCTTCATGTTTTAAGCATTTAATCACATCACATCATCATGTCTTAGCATTTAATCATTTCATCATGCTTTCCATTTCCTCACATCAGTTCCAATATAATAAAATCATAAACAAAATATTAAACATTCAATCACCCATCATGTGTGTGTGCAAAAGGCCTCATTACTCATTCGTCTAGACTAACACATCCATCTTGTACTCGTCACCTACATATAGTATAAACACGTGTCAGTAACGAGTGTTATTGGTCCATAATATAATTAATATCAAACTGGCTATTAGAGCAAACTCTCATATGAAAGAAAACAAACATATACTCCTCGTGAACTTTCTGAAGGGCACCTACTGAGTAGACTGCAGACTTGGTAGCATCCTCAACTGATTGATATATTACTGTTGATGTCTCTTTCGATATTTTCTTACTTCATTTTCTGGTCTCGAATCCTAAGCCCTCTCCTTACCTCCATATTTCTCCTGGCATTGAGCATAAAGACCGAGTACTCTAAGGCAGTCGCCTTTAGTACCTTTTGAACCACAAGTCTGGACATGCACTGTACTTAACAGTGCCCATAAACCTCTACGTTCTTTGGGTGTGAGGAACTCAAATGCGGAGTTGTTAGAATCCTTCAAAATGGAATAGTCCACTCAATAATCTAGAGCCCGCTTTGACTGTCACGGCATCCGCTCATGGTATATGCAAGTCAGTTTCGCCATCGCTCGTCTCACTGAAAATTCGGTAAAATTATATATATAGGCTTGGGAATGGATTTATAAAATAAGCTCAAATTCAACTTACGGTGGATCTTATTTTTAAAATCATTCTCAAGGGATCCCATCCTTGAGGGTTATTAATCTGAAAAATTGTTCAATTAAATGGCCAGAGTTAAGTGGGATTCGATAAAACACTACTTAACTCGTCCTGCAAGTAATAAATCAAACATATAATAGAAGAGAGCGTAAAATAGAGATGAGTCCTAAACGGACATGGCAGAAGCTCCAAGCGTGTCATCGCATCTAGGGGGCAAGCTCCTATTCAGTACCTATACATCAAATCTAGAAGCTAACGCCCGCTAACTGAATAATGCATCAAACTCGTCATGATCAACACACTCACAGTACAAACATCCATCAATAGTTAAATAATCATATATGTGAAAATAATTCTAGCTCATCCTATTCTTACCAATTTTATCATGTTTTTCTAAGTTACGTCGTGGTCCATTAGCTTGCTCAAACTCAATTTATCTCATTAGATCGCTTACTATTCATTCACAATTAATCAAATCATGTCACTTATCACTTCATCCATAATTAGACATTAATCACATCAATTAATCAATCCTAGAATGTTGTGCTAACAATCATCAATTTTAAATAATTAACTTGGAGGTAATTATACCTCACGTCGTCGACAATCGGCGACGGCTAGGGTTTCGTTGTGCATCTCAGAGCTTGAATTTAGCATTCGTTAGTGTCCGAAGTTCGATCGGGTTTGACTGGATAAGCTCTGCGGAAGATCAGGTGAATTCCATCTAATCCGATTTTTTGGCGGGTTCAGACCGTTTTCTAGCAGATTCCAGTGGTTTTTCGGCACTTTTCGACGGTTTTTTGGCGG
>JAVDBV010004039.1:0-13426 GCA_032619315.1 Piper longum | reverse complement strand
GCGGGGGCGGCGGCGGCAGGGAAGGGGTGGAGGTTGAGGAGAAGGATGACATTCTCGTAATTAAAAATTGACTCGAGTCTGACTCGAGTTAAAAATAATAATTAATTCTAAATAATTTTTAAAAAAATAAAAAAAAATATTTAAAAATTTTATAAACTATAATACACATAATAATATCAAGATAACATCAATATCTAATTTTTATATATTTATATTATAAATTATTAAATTATTATATACGACCGATTAAATTTATTCAGACCGATTCAAAAGAATCGATTTTTGGCCGATTTAGACCGATTCTAATTCCGATTCCGACTATTTGAAAAATCGATTCTGATCCTAATTCCGATTCATGCAACGATGGGGTGCCGGTAACCAGCCATGGCAGGCGAAGGTGCAAAATCTTTGTCATTCTTCCTCGTATTTAATCTCTTCTCATACGGCATTGTACTAGCCATCGCAGGATGGGCAATCAAAACAGGGATTGACGAGACATTTCAATCAGTTAAAACTACAATAGCTACAAGTGACCCAAATCGTAGAACTTGTACACCTCATAAAAGCTTGGAGTTGCACATGATCTTTAATCCTAATGGAAAACCATGTCATGTTATTCGTTTTTCATTAATGTTTGTATGCCTTCCTCGTTGCCAAATTTTCACCTACGCTTGTCTGTTTTGATTTCCAGAAGCTCTCCTGCTCTTGTTGTTCATGGCAGCGTCGAACAAATCGATCCCGGCTCGCTTCTTTCCAATCTACTTCCCCGCATGGAACTTTGCTACAGGATTCTTTGTCACCATTTTTTCAAAATTTTATTTTAATTTTACGCGGCCCTAATCACGTATATATTATATATATATTAATTTAAATATAGTAATTAATGATATAATTAAGAATAATCATTATAGGTCGTTAATTTTTACCTTTTTAATAGGAAAAATTAAATACGGTATTTTTTTAGGGTTTGAATATTTTTTTGTCTTTATCTATCATCACTTTGAAAGTATAATATATCCAAAGATCTTAAAATACCAATTATATAAATCTATAATGACAAAAAGTATGATTTATTTATTATATATATATATGTATATTTGATTTATATTTGGTATCAGAATATCCATCGGTGGAATTTTTCTAATGTAAAATTTTTTTTCTAATGAAATTTATTTCTCCATTTTACACTATTTTCGTAATGATTTTACAATAAAAAATTTTCATTCTTCAATTAATACGGTCAAAATATTAATGATTACCGTCGAACTCTCAAAAAGAACCGATGATTTTAGGTTCGTTCGTTGATTCGTGTGTTATTTATGTGAGAATAATGTTCATAATTTATACAACCTACCATCAATGTCAACTAAAAAAAAAAGCTTCCATGAAGAACCCAGGAAGAAGACAGCTTCAGTTTTTAGCAGCCTTATTAAGCGCTGCATGTTACATTAATACGTAAATATATTTACATCTTCTCCCTGGTTGCTGGAGCCATCGGTGTTGGCATTTCTATCTCCGGCATCCACAGCATTATTCGTTGGAGTGAAGCACACTTATACTCAACTGCTGCCCATTCTATCACTGCATGGGCTCTTACTGTCCTTGCCATGGGGTGCTCACTTCGTGAAAGATGGAATTTTCAAGGCGATGCCAGTATGCCGCTATTTTGTGATTTTTGTGGCTGGAAGACTATAACTAATCTCTTGGAGTATATAACACCAGACAGTTGTTACTCTCAAACTTTTCTTCCTCTTGCAGGTTGGCGTCAAAGGAGATTCACATAGGAGGGAGGGATGCTTTCCTGGTAAAATTCACTACCAAACACAAACTGACTATTAAAGGTGAACTAGCAGTGTAGAATAACTCCTGCTTTCTCTGTCTTGCAGAGGACTTAAGAGGCAGTGATGATAGCCTTGAGCGGTACACAGCTGTTTTGTACGGGAGCACTGAATGTTGGGGTGAGGGAAGTGACCTACAAGCAACCCTACACTTCAGGAAGAGTTTAAACCCACACAACCGAGTTTATCTTGGAAATTAGGGATTAAACTGCCCCCCCTGCATATCTTTTTCCATAGATTGTTTGGGTTATGGACTTTGAAAATGCACGTTTTGAACTTGTGATGACCTACGATTCATAAATGGAAGACCACGGTGCTAAACGACTAGTCTGGAGTAATATAGTTTTGCCATTATCACTGCAATTCAAGAACATTTGCCACCAAATCATCCTTTCAAAGGCATATAACATAAATCAGAAGAAAATTTGACGCAAATTTAGTTTATCACCTTGGGTATTCGTTCATTCACACCCTTAAAATCCGTCTCTTTTTTTTCGAATAGTTTTTGGTCCACGTGAAAAATCTTTTACTGTGACTTATTATTCGATCGTGAGACCTCTAAATTTAGTCACATATTTAATATATGATCGGCTAAGTCATAATTATAATTTAAAATGAATTATAAATTTTTAATTTAATTAATTATAAAAAATTTTAAAATAAATTTAATTAAAGGTATTTAAAATAATTCATAATATTTTTTTTTTCGTTTATTTGATAATTATGCTTGATTTGGTAAAAATCTGTTTTTTAAACGAGGAACAAACTGTAAATCACAATAAGTTTCTAGGTCCAAGAATTCCATTTCTCCCCTTAGTAGTCCCTCGTATTGGAGAAAACGTCTTTCCCGTGGGGAAGTGATTCCAATCAGAGTAAAACGAAAAACCCTCTTCCTCCCCCGCCTCCTTCGCTGCCGCTGCTGTCGTCCTAAGCCGCTGAACCGCTACTTTCAGAGCATTCAATCGCAAGAAGCACGCAAGTCACCGATCGTCTCCTCAAATCGAAAATAAAAAAAAAGCTCTTTTGTTTTGTTTTGTTTTATATAAGTCAGTGAGATTCCATGGCGTTTCGAAGTATGCATATGCAGACACTTCGGCACCTGCACCGGTTTCGGGAAGTTCAAAAAGTGCCTACTTTGTAAGCCACAAACTTCCCCACTTCGTTCTACACAAGAAAATGGTGGCAATGTAGTGTTTAGTTAATCTGTGTTTCTTTTGATCCTGATGTCTCGAGGGATGGGAGCGCACAGAGTTACCACTCTTTGTTGCGAGAAAATGGTAAGCCAGCTTTTTTTACGCTTTCATCCTGCTATTAATGTAAGTGTCTTCACCTTGCACGGGACGCACACCTGACGTTTTCTACTTGTTCAGAGGCGAGTTGTAGAAGCTTTTGTTCCTGGGGCTCTTCGTATGGGAATATGAAATTTGGAAATTTGTTATATAGTTGTCCGGTAATTCTCTAGTCCCAATTTTCGTTGAGGGAATGATCAGCTTTTTTGTCTCCTCCTAATGGGACTGCTATGACATTGATCATTCTATGTTCTGCAAGTAAATGCTTAGGGGTCGCTTGTTGGAATTTGTAGGGTCTTTTTATTTTTTGGATGTGACATTTTGAAGCTCTTATGTAACATTCCAGGCAAGTGAATCATGTAGTTCCATAGCTGGAGCAAGGTCGATGTCTACGGCAGTTAAAGCGCCACCACAGATGAGGCAGATGGTAATTGTCTGTCTTTTACTTCTTTCTGAATTTAAATTTTAATGAAATAAGAGCGGTCAATATAATGGATTCCACTGATCAACTAAATTATTTAGGACATGTACAGTAAAATTTGGCAAAGTTTATAATCGTCCGATGTATTCCCAGCTAAGTAGGTGTTGAAAGCTACAACACTACATAGTTGGATCGATGCTTGACTAAGATGTGATAATCAGGCACTGCACTGAACGAATACCTATGTAGTGCTTATGCTTTTACTTTACCCTTGCAATAACATATAATTTGTCGCATCCTTTTTTGTGTCAGTATGTCATTTATTGTTATTTGATCATTGCTAATTACATTTCTGAGTAGAATATTTGCATTCAGCTCGTAGAAATTGAGTTTTCCATGATTTAAAACATTTGCATCACCATATATATCTGGAATTCCTTAGTAGATTTGTGATAATCAAAACAATACATCCATGAAGAACAAGGAACATAGAAAATTTAGCTTAGGCAATGTTCAGTAAGAATTTTTACGTATGAAACATTCAAATCTTTTTTAAAGGACTTCACTATAGATAAATAAATAAATAAATAAATAAATAAATAAAAGAATAATGCTCTAAGCGAGATAAAAGTAATTGAATTGTGTTGAACATTATCATTGTATAAAATCATATTATAAACTTAATAGCTGAGACCTTCCAACTTTCAGAGAGCCTGAATTGCTATATTAATTCCTGTTATAACCTTTTCCTTTGTTAAATCTCTTTTGTCATTCTCCATTGGAAAATCTCATTGTTTGCGAAATTTGTAAATTAGCTAATTTTGAGTCTTAGTGGAAGCTTGAACATGTTTGCATAAGACTCTTGTATTCTTTCTTTGATAAGGTCCTGATTCGGGAATTAGTTTTGGTATTACTAGTGACCTTCTCCCATTGGGAAAACAGGGTGCATTTTCCTTCTTGCTTAGAAGATTTAAGTCAGGGATAAATTGTTGTTCTGTAATCTGTATCTAATTGTGATCCATTTGAATTAACTAGCATTGAGTGTGTAAATTTTTATTTAAAATATTTGTCTTACTGCTAAGCATTTTTGGGCAGAGATTGCATTAGATATATTACATTGTTGTCCTGTTCCTAAATCGCTTTGCATTGACTGCTAAAATTTTGATTTTTGTTTTCACTACAGGGAGCTCTTAAAGTATCTATGGTTAGTCCTGGGATAATATATGAGCCATATGAGCCTCGCGAACATATCTCGTTTTGGAGAAGGTTGGAGTTCATTAACATTTTTGTTTTACTCATAGGAAATAGTTTTAATCACATTCTTCATTCCTAGTCAACAGAATCTTCTATATTTTTTTATTTAAATGAAAAATTTTTGAGGCATAGACTCCTAAATTTGTATGTGTTTCAAAAAGCCAGAAAAAGAGAGTGTAATGTCTGTTTTTGATTAGCCAGAGAGTACAGATGTATACCTTTGACTCTGAGTTATGTGATATAGATGGTTTACAAGACATGGCTGGAGAAGAACTAAGGAGGACCTTATTATGGAGGTAACTTCTTACACTTCTCGTCCAAAAGTGGAGAAAATGTCCGTAGAGTTTGTTTATAATCTCCTTGCAGTTAAAAAATGCATACGCAGTTGCTAAATTAAGGAAAGTAGCTGGTTATTCAAAGCACAAATTCTATGAAGAGGCCGTCAAGTTGTACAAAGAGGTATTTTGTTCATTGATTGTCCTATTTTTTCTTTGTTTTAATTGCAAAATTTATTTTCTTTCTATAAAAATAGCATGCTTTTGATTGTTAATAGTTGAGCCTCAATTTTTTATGTGAGTGAATTAGATAGACCTCTGTTGTCAAGCGGAAAAAATCGGCCAAGCAGTTGGTGGACATGTGCAATGGAAATATAACTTCTGTTACCATTATTCGTGATTCTTAATTTTTCTCATATTTATTATGAATTGTTAAACAATTTGTAACTTATAAGTATATTTATATGGAATTTTCTATCTGATTGGCCAGTGCTTTCTTTCAGATAAACATTATGATTGCAAATGGTGACAAAGCATCACTGAGGAAGGCAGTTACAGAGAAAATGTATTCTGTATGTGTTTTTGTATCCATTTGTTGAATTCTGTTTTTGATGTGGATCTATTTGTTTTTTTTTATATTATTTTATTGGTTAGCTTTAGCATTCTTTTGGCTAGTCTTAGAAAGTTCTGTTGGTTTACAGCGACATTATCTTGATCATTGATCATTACTCGCAGAACCTCAAAAATGAAATTAAGCAAAGAGAGTCTGTGTGGAGTGCTGTTCATTGGGAACTGATTGAACCAATTGTAAAGATACGCACTTTGCGTGCCAGAATGGTATCTGCCACTTATGGGAAGTGTGTTTTGTAGCTTCTTGGGTGATCAACTTTATCTTATTTGTTCTCTCTCAGATTGGAATTGACAAAAATGACTTGAACAAGGCATTTATACAGCTCACACTAGAGTTTCTGGCAAAGCAGGTAGCTAGACTATTGGCTGATTTGATTGTTTTATGGCTTTTCTTTGTGCGACCATAAAATGAGAAAGAAAAAGGAGAAACAGGAAGGATATTGAATGAGAAAGGCGAGTAAAGGGAGGTATATGCGGCATATGGGTGCTTACAAGAACTTGTGCTCGTAATGAATGGCTTATCTTGGGATCTTTAAATGAGGCTGAAGTTAAAGCGTATATTACTTTTATGCAGCTCAAAATTGCCTTTTTCCAAGTTCATGCATGTAATCTTTCTTGTAAAGAGTTGTTCAATTGGCTGGTAGACACACTCTTACACAGAAGTTGTAAAACCTTGTTATATTGTGCATCGTGTTTGGGTATATGAGAGCTACAAGTTTAATAGAAGTCTGCTCCATTGGATTAGAGCCTCGTCCATGGTTTTCCAAGCTGGAGTCGTGTCTTAATCAGAGTTGAAAAAATCACGTTTTTCCTTAGGAGTTTTATATGTTGCTAATATTTACGTGCTTAACATTCCTGTAGAAGTTCGAGGCATATGATTCAAAGGGTACTGTTGTTGCAGGTGATAAGTCCAAGGAGGTAATTTTCTTCTGGTGCGTGAGGATTTTTTGAGGATAATGTTTGTTAAACATGATATAATTGGTTGCATTCGTTTAATTGAATCATAATTATAGAAAATCCACATATTGAATTTTATTTAGGACTTTTGGAAAATGTGTGTGTGTGCATTGCCGGTCCCGGGAGAAGGTTGGAGGTTTGGTTTGAGGAAGGGCATAAAGCTTGGTAATTTATTACATAGATCCTAAATTGGGATGATCCGTGCCCCCTACCTCTTTTGGTACGAGGTGCAAAAAAAAAAAGAGGACTTTTGGAAAATGTGACTTGCTTGTGGTTGGCAGTGTTAAAGTCCCAGAGACATGACGGAAGAAATGATGATGATGACATACTCGTGATTTTTTGTGTAGGTGCTTGTGCGTGATATATGGGTGTTTGAGAGGTCCCTCTTTCATGCCGGTGCATATTGGCGCCTGTGTGGACGAATACCTTTGTAAGTCACCAAATGAGATTCATACACCAAATTATTCTTTTTGCTTGCTCCCTTGTGATTCTGACTTTTCCCCTTTGCTTTCTAGAAAATGAAGCATTTTTCAGCCATTTTCTTCTCTTGGGGATGTTCAAGTGAAACGTTCGTGGTAGTGTGTGGTTGTAACTCATTCACGGACCAATTTGGAGCGAAGCAATTTTGTCTTGCAATATGCAGGTTGGAGAGTTTATTATCCATCTATTCCATCACTACAATAGCAAAACCTCGTTGTCTTTCACCGGATTTCATCCTCAGAGGTCCCTGCATTGTAGTGCATATTAAGGGATTGCAATTTTTGAAAGCACCTTTATGTTAAACTAATGGGGTTCCAAATAGTTATTTCATCCATTTGGCAATTAGTATTGTACTGTCTGCTAAGATTTGAAAGGGGTGCTCATAAAATGATTAGCCATTGTCAAGTCCTAGAATTTACGTATGTATAAGACATTACCGATCTCATGTAAAGACGTGAGAATGATATTAACGAGCATATGAAAGTAGGTATGAGTGAAAGTAGGTTTGAGCTTTTAGGTCATTTTGGAAGGCTTAGGACTTGTATATATACAAAATATTACTTATTTCATCAAGAGATAGTGAGACAATAATAAGAGATGGGTTTAAATATCTGTGTACCCGTTTCAAAATAGTTAATTGGAATATGTGATTAAAATATTATTTTTTAATATATAATATATCTAAAAATATTTAAATTAGATATAGGTTTGTGGTGATCCGACTCAGAATTTTATCTAAATATATAATGTTTTATAAAATAATATTTTTAATTTATTTTTGTATTAAAAATTATATTATTTTGATTAATCGGGACGGATTTGAAATATGCGGATTCCGGTCACGAATATAATAAATAAAATTTTCGGATTCAAGATAGATTTAAGTTTGAATTTTTGGATTCTGGTTGGATACGGGTTGTGATAACATCCTATCCATGTCCACGTCCGATCCAAACCCATGACGATGATCACGGATCAAGGAAAGCTTTTGTGCCCTCCATGGTAAAAATGATGGTGGATAGCGTTTCAATGGGCCATGGGGTGGATAGCGATTTAATGGGCCATGGGCCGTACAGTCTTTCAAACCCATTGAAAGTATTTTTTTTCTGTGCACTTCTAAAACCCTCGACGAGGTTTACCCTCAGGAAGCCGCCGTCGCCTTCCGACGCCGTTTCGCCGTCGCCGGAAAAGTCATTATCTTTGGTGCTGGGAAGCATTGGAGTACGGCCATGAGGGATTTGCAGCTACCACTGAATCAAACTCAGAAGGTTCGACTCCAAGCTGCCCTTCGGGCTCTCCAGGACTCGCCTTCCAACCCCTCGGCGATCGTCACTGTGGCCGACACCATCCCCGTCGGCCACGAAGACGGCATTCTCAAGTAGGCCTTGCCGTTTTCTTTCTTTCCCACTATTTTATTTTGTTTTTAGTAGTCCAGAATTTCTACCAATTGGAAAGTTCCTATTTTTTGCGTCCTTTCGCTGGTCCAAGATCACGTTTTTAGCATTTTGACGGGGCTTAATTGTTGGGTTCAGGGGGCATGGTACGTCGGAGTTTGAGGGAGAAGTTGTCGCCACTTTGTGCGGTGTGGTGGAGCGTGTCAACAAGTTGGTTTATGTCCGGGCTTTTAAATCAAGGTATTTTCGTTGAACTCTCAAATTCCTATATTTTATATCCCTCCCGAGGAACTTGCTTTTGGATCCCTGATGACGATACTACGTATTTGTACTAAAGCAATAATATGTCCACTCGGCAAGCGTGAACAAACAATTGAAAAAAAATACTGCTTGTTGCTTGTTAGGTTGAATTATTAGCTTTTCCTTTGGAGATGGTGTATTTTTACCGGATTAATCATCATATTTAATCCCGTTTACCATTCCTATTGATTTTTGCCCCCCTTCATATGGCTTGGTTGCCACTAATATTATTAGGTCTTAAATCGTTTGTGCACTTCCATTAGGTGAAATACATTGGGACAGTAACTTTCTGTGTTAAGAAAAAAATGTTTATAAAATACATTCTTGTGGGTGTAGGTACAAACCAGAAACGGGGGAGATAGTTGTCGGGCGTGTCACTGAGGTATAAACAATTTTAATTTTTCTTCTTGTTTGCTCTTTGATTTAGATCACTTCCTCCGTTTATTGTCTTGACTATTGACTTACTCTATGTTGGTTGATGGTTATTTGGAGGGAAAATGTAGCGAACCAGTGAATGTTGTTCATGTTCTGAATCATGAAATGCATTGGTTTATCTGTATGACTGTGGAACTAGTGGACAAAAAAAATAGTCAAAAGTATGATTGACCAGTTTTTCTCAAGATTTGATGTAGATAATAGAATGATTGGTGTTGTGATTAAATTGTGCATCTCAAATTAAAATTGGTTGCTTAATGTTTGATGTAAGAAAAGTAAAAGAACACAAGATCAAACGCACCCCAAATCATGCCTAAGTATACATGCTAAGTACAAATTGATTTTAGCACACTTACCTGGAAGTCTCTGTCTTCAGCAACTTAGCAAAATTTAATCAACATGTCCATGTTTGTAAAGTTGCCTTTACGACATGTTAATGTGAGTAGGAGAATTTTTATGATTCTGTCGATAAACTACTGACCTTCTAGATTGTTAACATATTCATTTTAAAGTTGATGGGGCTTATCTGTTGTTTATATTCTTTTAGATTGCTCCGAAACGCTGGAAAATAGACATAAACTCTAGTCAGGAAGCTCTGCTGATGCTTTCATCGATGAATTTACCAGATGGTATTCAGGTGCATATACTTCCTCCGCCATGCATATCATGATCGGTGTTTTTCTTGAATTGGTTTATTTGTACCACCTTTAGTAGTCTTAATCATGCATTTCTGTTGTTTTTATTTTATTCTTATGTGCTGTTGCTATGATATTCTAATTTATTTACTTTAATTATCATTCAGTCTGCTTTTACTTTTGAATGCTTTTATGGACTTACCATTCTCTCAAATGTTTGTTTATTTGATATCTATCCTTTTCCAGAGGCGGCGAACGGCAGTTGACGAACTCAACATGCGGACTATATTTGAAGAGAATGATGTTATATGTGTATGTAGGATTCCTCAATTTTTGGCATGTATCAATGCTTTTTAGCTTTGTGGAATTAATGCTAATTCTTGATTTCTTGATTTCTTGATTTAACTAACCAATTTTTGGAAGACAAGTAAAATTGTTGGAATCTTGTCAGTGTTGATAGAAGATGCTGTTATTTTGTTTTGAGACTAAATGATAATTTTTGTCGTGCATCTCCTCTTTATCACCGCTATTGCAATGCTTCGACAAAGCCATATTGCAACCTTTGGATCTTTTCCATGAGCTTTTGATTCCTCTGCATATTACTCCTCCTTCAGTGTTGAAGACGGGATTAAATATTCTCTTGTTTAATTGAATTTTCAGGCCGAAGTTCGTGACTTGCAACGCGATGGAAGTTTACACCTGCAAGCAAGAAGTCAGAAATATGGGAAGGTAAATTCTTTATGTACGTAGATTGTTTTCCTTTAACAATCAAGTCTTGCTACTGGTTCTAAATATATTAATTTCCTTTGGATTACTAGGTCATTCCACAAATGATTAATTTAGAGACAGACAATTTATCAAAATAATGTTTGTAGTAATTTTATCAGTATCATATTTCCTGTGAAAATAGAGCAATTATAGTGATAGCTTTTGGTAGAAGTGCATGACAGAACATCTCATGATGGAAAACACATCTTTGATAGAATTAGGGAGATTTCTCCACTTTTCGAAATGTTGTATGAACTTTTTGGTCATCTCTGGAATTTGAATACAGCTTGAAAGGGGTCAACTGTTAACGGTGCCTCCCTACTTGGTGAAAAGGCGAAAGCAGCATTTCCACCACCTTGACCAGTACGAAGTGGACCTAATTCTAGGATGTAATGGTTACGTCTGGGTTGGTGAACATAATGAACCTCATGTTACTGAAGATGTGAATGGCATAAAGCCTGAATCGAGCATGGTGACCATTGAGGAGGAAGGCACAACTTGTACTCCGTTACCTATCAGGGAAAATATATGTAGGCTTGCCAATGCTATTAGGGTATTGGGTTTGTTGGGCTTTGCCTTGACCGTGGAAGTTATCCTTGATGCGGTAGAGTTGAGTACTTCTACAAACCTTGAAGTAAGGGACATGCTCCGTGCAGAGTTTTTTGTCCAAATAGCAGAGAGAGAAGTTGAGAGGAGGAAATCATCAAAGAAAAGACGTTAATATGTGAAGGAGCATGTGTAACATAAAATCTGACTTGTATGATCTATTTATTCTTTAGAAAGCAATATGGTTTTATTTGGCTGTTGAAAAATCTACATGTCCAATGAAGGTTCAATTATAGCGCACTTGCCATTACCTTTTTCCTTTTCTTTTTCTTCTCTTTTTTGAGTTTTTACAAAGGGGTAAAATATTTCTGATATTATCAGTTAATGGGAGAATCAGGAGTGCCACTCGTTAATATAGAACCATACAAATTCGATTAGAATTATCTGCGTGAGTCAGTGGTTCTCTTTTCAGGCAAACGACTATTTCTGACTTTTCGATGTCAGATGATGTAGCCGAAACTGAAAAAGTGCGGCTAAAAAGTTGGTTGAAATGAAGACGACTGGATATATATTACTAATTTGTTGCTAAATTGGACATCTGTGAAGGAAAGCAGTGTTTGAAATTTAGATTTCACATGTGCTAATCCATTTTATCAGCCGTTGACATTTTTTTAGACGAACGATGACGGCATATTTCGTGTATCCGGCTCATCTGCCTCTTTACACGTCTAACGTCTACGCTTTTCTTGTCGTCTTCTCCATTGGCTCATCGCATTGCACAGTTGCACTGTGTATTGCTAATCTAAATTTTGCTAAGTGAATTAGAGCATCTAGTCCACGGGCTTCAACTAAAACAGAGTTTCGTTAACTACTATCATCTGCAAAGTACAAACGGGGCAGGAGTGATGTCCTGATGGGAATGGAGAGTAAAGTACCACACATTTGATTGCTTGAAAAGACACTGAAAAGGCGCAATTAAGAGAATGGAAGCAAGAAGAAACCCCCATGGGGCACCACTCCCAGATCACATTCCCCCCACTCAACAGACAACTCCAACCCTCAAATCTCTCATTGTCCTTCTCCTTTCTTGCGTGAATTAACCTCTTCTCAAGTGGGGTGCATACTCATTAGCCTCACGACCACCACATCCAGTATTGCATTCCTACCATCTCCATCCATTCCCCCTCCCCCAAACACGCCACTTCATCTTCACAAAGTGATCTAGCTAACATAACACATAAATATTCCTTATAATCTTCTAGGTTGTCATCCAATCACCATTAGTTTAGCCTTACATGTCTGAGGACAATCCGAGTTAAAGTAATTTTGGTCCTAAAATTGCTAATCAATTAATTAATTAACAGGAAGATGTAGTAATAATTTTTTAACATATGATTTTCACCAAAACTTTTTTTAATTAAATGGCTCCTCCACTCATCTGTATGGATATTCCTACATGCTACACCACTTACATCTCTCTCAAGAGAAAGAAAGGAAAGAAGGAAAGAAGGAAGAAAGAAAGAAAGGAAGAAACATTCACATCTCATCAAATCCGCGTTTTAATCACCCATCACAATTTAATTTATCATCAAATATATAGACGCCGGGCTCCACTTCAGTAGATTACCGGCGCCGGCGAGTCATCGTCTGAAAAGCGACACTCCCCACCGCCGGAAAATCCTCGACCCTGCACCCTCCCCGGCACTCCATCCCGGCCGCCGCCGTCAAGGCCCTGCATGCCTTCTCTGCCTCCGGGCCGTCGCCCGCCGTCACCGCCACCGACATGGCGCCGGGCCCGAATACCCTCACCACCTTCTGCAGCGCCCGCTCCACCTCCTTTCCGTCGCCGCCGGCCGCGGCCACGCACTCGAAGCTGGCGTAGCTGAACCCCTCCTCAGGAGTGACGTGTATTGTGGAGTACCGGCCGCCGTCGAGGCCGTTCATGGAGTAACCGCATGGGTCGAAGGCGTAGTCGCAGACTACCGCCGCCGGGGTGATGCCATCGATGCCGGTTGACGCTGTCATCTTCCTCCCGGCCACGTCACCGGGGCTGTTGTCGGACTCCACTCTGTAAAAGCCACTTGCCCGGCCGCGGTCGAGCTCGGTCATGCACACCTCGACGGTGACGGTTCCGAAGAAATGCTCATCGGTTGCGCCAGTGCTGGCAGTGTAAACGTACCAGGAGTGGGAGGAGGTGGAGGAGA